>JAANDG010000586.1:0-90078 GCA_036852015.1 Pelodera strongyloides | reverse complement strand
CTAGAAACCCAACCTCAAAAAAAGTTTGATCATGAAAAAAAGCTTGATCATTCTCGGAGCCCTATCCGAGATTCTTCTGGAGGTTGGGGATGTATATATTATCGTTTGTTACAGCGCAATGCTAGCCCCTGTGGAAAATTTGCATTGTAAGCAAATCCTATGTATCCTGTGCTAATTTTGGAAACCAACTTCAGAGATTTCGTTATTGTCCCCCTTATGATCACTAGAAACCCAACCTCAAAAAAAGTTTGATCATGAAAAAAAGCTTGATCATTCTCGGAGCCCTATCCGAGATTCTTCTGGAGGTTGGGGATGTATATATTATCGTTTGTTACAGCGCAATGCTAGCCCCTGTGGAAAATTTGCATTGATAAGCAAATCCTATGTATCCTGTGCTAATTTTGGAAACCAACTCAGAATTTCGTATGTCCCCCTTATAGCATAGAAACCCAACCACAAAAGTTTGATCATGAAAAAAAGCTTGATCATTCTCGGAGCCCTATCCGAGATTCTTCTGGAGGTTGGGGATGTATATATTATCGTTTGTTACAGCGCTTGCTCCCCTTGGAAAATTTGCATTGATAAGCAAATCCGATGTATCTTGATAATTGGAAACCAACTCAGAGATTCGTTGTTGTCCCCCTTATGATCACTAGAAACCCAACCTCAAAAAGTTGATCATGAAAAAAGGCTTGATCATTCTGAGCCCTATCCGAGATTCTTCTGGAGGATGGGGATGTATTATATCGTTTGTTACGCGCTAAATGCTAGCCCCTTTGAAAATTTGCATACGATAAGCAAACCTTGTATCCTGTGCTAATTTTGGAAACCAACTCAGAGATTCGTTATTGTCCCTTATGAGCACTAGAAACCAACCTCAAAACATTTTTGATCATGAAAAAAGCTGGTCATTCTCGGAGCCCTATCCGAGATTCTCTGGAGGATGGGGATGTATATATTATCGTTTGTTACAGCGCAATGCTAGCCCCTTTGGAAAATTTGCATTGATAAGCAAATCCTATGTATCCTGTGCTAATTTTGGAAACCAACTCAGAGATTTCGTTATTGTCCCCCTTATGATCACTAGAAACCCAACCTCAAAAAAAGTTTGATCATGAAAAAAAGCTTGGTCATTCTCGGAGCCCTATCCGAGATTCTTCTGGAGGTTGGGGATGTATATATTATCGTTTGTTACAGCGCAATGCTAGCCCCTTTGGAAAACTTGCATTGATAAGCAAATCCTATGTATCCTGTGCTAATTTTGGAAACCAACTCAGAGATTTCGTTATTGTCCCCCTTATGATCACTAGAAACCCAACCTCAAAAAAAGTTTGATCATGAAAAAAAGCGTGATCATTCTCGGAGCTCTATCCGAGATTCTTCTGGAGGTTGGGGATGTATATTATATATTATCTTTGTTACAGCGCAATGCTAGCCCCTTTGGAAAATTTGCATATGATTAGCAAATCCTATGTATCCTGTGCTAATTTTGTACGATCGTCCACGGCAATCGTACACAATTAGCATAGGATACATAGGATTTGCTTATCATATGCAAATTTTCCAAAGAGGCTAGCATTTCGCTTTAAACACCAGCCGGCTACGCAGCCCGAGGGGACTTTTAAGTAAAATTGTTTTATTTTATGCATACGTGAAACGTAGATTAAAAATTAGTTTAAAAAAATTAGGGACCCGAACGCCGCCGACCCCAACGGTCGATGCCCCCACATATATTCCGTATATGCAGCTTTATTCAGCTTTGTGAGAGGGGCGCTCGGGAAGTGATATGGCTTCCAATTAGTGGAGGGGAACATGTACTACTGAACCAATCCTACTTCCTGAGCGTAAAGCACATCATCCAAACCCAAACTATGTTAGCGCTATCGCGCTAACAAAGGAAACGTACAATCAATCAATCAATCAAACCCACAAACAAACAAACAAAGTTTCCAACATTATATAATAAGATATATATTAGAGATCATTTAGGTATCTCGCTTTCAATAATAAATTATATTAAATCACTTAGGAAGTATGAAGAAGCAGTCCCACCTTGATCTAAACCAGAAAAAGCAGACCCACCTTGATCTAAAAAAACCTACAGTATATTTGCGCTCGCGATACTTCCACACAAAACAGCTGAAAGTTTCAAGGTGTAATAATGGCGGGCGCAAATTATATAAATTGCGAACAATACTTAGTTTGAATTCTGCAACTGGAATGTGGCATTAGCCCGAAAACGTCGAGCAATTTGTAATCCGGAAATGGTCGCCAACAGCTCAGGAAATCCGAGGTGTACGAGGACCGAAACATAAGCTTTTAAAACTGTATTGAACCACTCTCTTATAAAGGAACATGATTTTTTCAAATATATTTTTTTGCCTCTGTCTATCACAACAATCTCTACACATGTAAGCCATAAAACGAAACAACCAAAAAAATTTTGGAAATTGAATAATTTCATTAGCTTTCATTGAAATGATGTGATCTTTTCCACCAAGGTTCGTTATACTGTTATCTAAGGCGTTGCGAAGTACCATGTTGATATCTTTTCTGCTCGCTGAATAATGATGTTGTCAGCGTGATAAAATTCGTCGTGAGGAACGCGCCTCGGGTATCCTTCTTTCAGACGAGCTTTATTCACGAACCAGCAGGTCTACAGCCACCAAAATCGTCTTGTACTTTGCAAATCGGTCCAGGATGCCAACGGAGACGAAAGAGTCGTACGGTGCCCCCGGTCGCTATCGTCAGCTGGGCGGCTGTAACGTCGACGGAAACACACTCACGGGTATTTGTGACTAAATGCGTCGAAATGCACAGTTAAAATTATCTACGAAACGTGTTGTTGATCTCTTTACTTCTACGGAGCCGTAATTATTGCAATAGTATACAGTTGAGCCCCAAACAAGACGCAAAAAACTATTGGACCACCCTGTAAATTGAATAGCGACTTGAAAAATTAAGCAAACATTAATACTACAATGCTTAGACAGTGTGTTTTAAGTAGTCAGTAAAGATGAATTTGCTTCCGACCTCGTTGCGTGCATAGTCTTAAAAGAAATAGTTAATTTCATTGAAAGAAATACCGCACAACACACAATTATGTTAAGTAAGGCGTGCGTTGTTGTCTATGATTCTACTTGAATTATTCGATTCCTGAGGCCAGTTCCAATAAAATTTACCGCTGGGGTAGGTTACAGGCGTCTCCTGTTCAGCATGCTCTCTCGCTTTCCATGATTTTGACAGGTTGCGAGAGAAAGCCGAGAGAGCACGCTAAAGAGGAGACGCCTCTGACCTACCCCAGCTGTAAATTGTATTGGAACCGGCCTCTTATACCAGAGTGAGGCGCGAGGTAGTATGACGCAACAGTTGTTGTGCCATTTCCGGTAACGCTATAAAACAGACTTTGGAAAAAATACGCGATACGCGATGCTTTGCACCGTCAACGACTAAATAACAGGGTGAAAATTCCAGATGGTAACAACTGCGTACTTCTGTGCACCGCGGCCCGTGTGCAGCGCACTTCAGATTACTGAGAGGGTGTGAGGCAGACAAGTATGTGAAGCAGCACGCCATATAAGTCTTACTTCACGTTTAGTTAAACTTCACGGTATCAAGAATGAGACCATCCTGAACTCACAAGTTAGTTATCACCAAATGCCTTATTGTTAAAAAGAAATTGAGCCCGCATCGAAACGACATGCGGTGAACACGGTAGATAGGCGTTGTTAACGAAGATATTCGGATACATGTTGCATAGAATAAATTCGTTGGAATACAGTTGTGCAGTACTTCACCATTACGTGCTACACCTCATTATCCTAAAAAAAATTAGTAACCGATTCGAAATAGGTTATTCTTGACTAATATATTTATGATTTAGTGGAGAGAAGAATATGGCTTTTTGTGTCTAGTTCTCCCAGCACAACACTACTATGAGAACAATGACTCCTTATTTCTCAGGGCACACTTCTTGGAAGTTCCATGCCGTGCTCAGGTGAATGTGCGAAGTGAACACCACCCTCGGAGGCATCACCACCGAAGGATTCTTCTGCGCGCCACAATCGCTTTGCAATGGTATTGGCATACCCAATGGATGCCAGGTATGTTAAATTGATATATCACTAGACGTGACCAAATTAATGAAATGAGCAACGAATTGCCATTGATCGACACGGCAGCTTCATGCCATGATCCACATTATGGTTGTGCAGACCCGACCACTCTAGTCTGAAAAATGTCATTGGTTTCATGACACCGTTTAGAAAACAGTTAAAAAATATGGCTACGCAAATGGTTTTTCTTCAGCAACTCCCTGGAGACGAACAGATGTTCACCGGATGCTGCGCGCCAGTGACAATTGCAATGCCCAGGGACTAACCCTACCTCCCACAGTCGCTCCCAAGGTATGCAAAGTTGATTTGCAATTCATCATTCATCGTCACAAAGTTAAAGGAGGAGGCTCACGGGAAGTAAGTGCTCAAAAGCACATAACACCATCCTTGGAGGCAAAAAAGAGAGGGTGTATTTTTCGCAAGCAAAGATGGTCGTGCATAATATACAGCGCTCTTTAGCTGATTCGTAGTATGTGTTTGATGCGCACTTTTTTCCTTTCTTGTAAAAATCTTTCCATTATGGTTTGAGTACAACGATAATGTAAATGACTTATCTTGCGAATAATTCTGACCTTATTACTTAACTCACCGTTTATTTAGAACCAGTAAAGGTGGCCGGTGGCCCTCCAATGGGTTCGTCTATAAGTCTGCACGCAGCACAACCACAACCCCAGCCCACACCTCCGCCTCTCGATCCGGGACGGCTGATCACACAGGTTATTATTGAAATCTGGTATAGATTATGTGATTGTACAACTTACGATATGGAATGTGACCTACATCAACATGGTTGTAAGGGTGCTCCCACCTGTAGTTGTTCTTTGTCATGCCAGAAGTGTTTTGTTTAACAAGTCTGTTTAATTCGTTTAAAGCGGCATAACGCCGGTTTTTGAAACGTTCGTTGCATACCTGCACTGCATTCCCATATGTTTTATGTAAATGATACCTGCCCGCCGATTTCGACAATAATTGAAATGTTAATATCGAAAGGCATAATCCTTCTCGACACAGCAGTTCAGAGGCGCGTCTGTAGAGTACTGGTAGAGTGAAAGCAAGGGCTGTATCAGATGCGGCAGAGTGATTCCGGGAAACAATTTCGCCTCACACCGTTTTTTTTGTTTCATAGAGAGGATATTTCCGCAATATCCTGATGACTACTATGAATTATGCATATACGCATGATCACGCTTATGTTGTAAAACAAAAAGGTTATAAGCGGATAATTGTAGGCACAGACGCCGATCACATGCTACACCGGTATTGCCTTGGATGGAAAGGCGCTCTCATCTGACAAGTAAATGGCATGCAATGGAGATTGCGCACAGCTCACCATCAGCTCCAAGTAAGAGTTTATGTTCATAGTTGGCAACTGTGCCACACGAACGAACACAAATTGAACTGCATGTACAAAACAACTAGTTAAAGCTCCTAAATGGAGCGAGCATTGCACGAATCTCCATAATATTATCTTTGAGGCCAAGGCAAGGTGTAACGGGTGGGCCGTAATCAGTAACAAGAACCACACCCGGTGTGGTCGATAACCAGGGGAGAGGGCGAGGACAATTGAGAGTTAATTTCCTCGCGGGGTTCTTCAATTGCCTGGGGTGTCATGGGCTGGTCTTGTTCGCATGACGTCACCACTGGTTGTACTTTGACCTAAACTTTCTCACGTGCAGTTTGGCGGCGGAGAAAACCTTCTCTACGTAGCTGAGCTGTCTCAGCGCGGCGAACAATGACGTGGGCCAATTCCGGGGTCTTCTTGATCATTTCGGCCAATTCCTTAAAAAATGGAACACGAAAACCAGGAGCCATAGAACAGAGAATAGAGAGAGTATAATTAGAACGTGCTTGGCCTAAGCGGCGCAAAACATGGAAAGAACCGGGTGAGTTGTTGCATAGAGACATGATTTTACATACAATATCAAAGTCTGTACTCACCCGGTTTTTCCTCCACGTTGAGAACGACGAAGTGATTCCGTAGATCATTCCGACGAAAAGCCTCGGCAATTTCTTCGTGAATAAACGTTTTCAGTTCGGTGAATAGATTGGTGATAGTTGGAATGATTTGACGGTTGGTGAATTCAGGACGGGAAGTTGGTGTCATATCAGAACTATAGTTCATTATGGGTAGGAGGGGTGGCAGAGAGCAACCGCTCATCACCAGGTCAATCGGTGCAATGGTCAATCGGTGCAATGGTCAATCGGTGCAATGGTCAATCGGTGCAATGGTCAATCGGTGCAATGGTCAATCGGTGCAATTGGTCAATCGGTGCAATGGTCAATCGGTGCAATCGGTGCAATGGTGCAATCGGTCAATCGGTGCAATGGTCAATCGGTGCAATCGGTCAATCGGTGCAATGGTCAATCGGTGCTGGTCAATCGGTGCAATCGGTCAATCGGTGCAATGGTCAATCGGTGCAATGGGTGCAATCGGTCAATCGGTGCAATGGTCAATCGGTGCAATGGTCAATCGGTGCAATGGTCAATCGGTGCAATGGTCAATCGGTGCAATCGGTCAATGGTCAATCGGTGCAATGGTCAATCGGTGCAATGGTCAATCGGTGCAATGGTCAATCGGTGCAATCGGTCAATCGGTGCAATGGTCAATCGGTGCAATGGTCAATCGGTGCAATGGTCAATCGGTGCAATGGTCAATCGGTGCCAAATGGTCAATCGGTGCAATCGGTGCACTGGTCAATCGGTGGTCAATCGGTCAATCGGTGCAATCGGTGCAATGGTCAATCGGTGCAATGGTCAATCGGTGCAATCGGTCAATGGTCAATTGGTCAATCGGTGCAATGGTCAATCGGTGCAATCGGTCAATCGGTGCAATCGGTCAATCGGTCAATCGGTGCAAATGGTCAATCGGTGCAATGGTCAATCGGTCAATCGGTGCAATGGTCAATCGGTGCAATCGGTCAATCGGTCAATCGGTGCAATCGGTGCAATCGGTGCAATGGTCAATCGGTGCAATGGTCAATCGGTGCAATGGTCAATCGGTGCAATCGGTGCAATCGGTCAATCGGTGCAATCGGCAATCGGTGCAATCGGTGCAATCGGTGCAATCGGTGCAATGGTCAATCGGTGCAATGGTCAATCGGTGCAATCAATCGGTGCAATCGGTGCAATGGTCAATCGGTGCAATGGTCAATCGGTGCAATGGTCAATCGGTGCATGGTCAATCGGTGCAATGTCAATCGGTGCAATGGTCAATCGGTGCAATGGTCAATCGGTGCAATGGTCAATCGGTGCAATCGGTCAATCGGTGCAATCGGTCAACCGGTGCAATCGGTCAATCGGTGCAATCGGTCAATCGGTGCAATGGTCAATCGGTGCAATGGTCAATCGGTGCAATGGTCAATCGGTGCAATTGGTCAATCGGTGCAATCGGTCAATCGGTGCAATCGGTCAATCGGGTCAATCGGTGCAATCGTGCAATGGTCAATCGGCAATGTCAATGGTCAATCGGTGCAATGGTCAATCGGTGCGAAACAATCAATGGTCAATCGGCAATGCAAACTGGTCAATCGGTGCAATCGGTCAATCGGTGCAATCGGTGCAATCGGTCAATCGGTGCAATCGGTGCAATGGTCAATCGGTGGATGGTCAATCGGTGCAATGGTCAATCGGTGGTCAATCGGGCAATGGTCAATCGGTGCAATCGGTTGGTCAATCGGTGCAATGGTCAATCGGTGCAATGGTCAATGGCAATGGCAATTGGTCAATCGGTGCATGGTGCAATGGTCAATCGGTGCAATGGTCAATCGTGCAATGGTCAATCGGTGCAATGGTCAATCGGTGCAATGTTCAATCGGTGCAATGGTCAATCGGTCAATCGGTGCAATCGGTCAATCGGTGCAATGGTCAATCGGTGCAATGGTCAATCGGTGCAATCGGTCAATGGTCAATGGTCAATCGGGTCAATCGGTGCAATGGTCATGCAATGGTCAATCGGTGCAATGGTCAATCGGTGCAATGGTCAATCGGTGCAATCGGTCAATCGGTGCAATCGGTCAATCGGTGCAATCGGTCAATCGGTGCAACGGTACAATCGGTGCAATGGTCAATCGGTGCAATTGGTCAATCGGTGCAATCGGTCAATCGGTGCAATGGTCAATCGGTGCAATGGTCAATCGGTGCAATGGTCAATCGGTGCAATCGGTCAATCGGTGCAATCGGTCAATCGGTGCAATCGGTCAATCGGTGCAATGGTCAATCGGTGCAATCGGTCAATCGGTGCAACCGGTCAACCGGTGCAATCGGTGCAATCGGTGCAATCGGTCAATGGTGCAATCGGTGCAATCAATCGGTGCAATGGTCAATCGGTGCAATCAACCGGTGCAAGCGGTCAATCGGTGCAATCGGTCAATGGTCAATCGGCAATGTCAATCGGTCAACCGGTCAATCGGCAATGCAATCGGTCAATCGGTGCAATGGTCAATCGGTGCAATGGTCAATCGGTGCAATGGTCAATCGGTGCAATCGGTGCAATGGTCAATCGGTGCAATGGTCAATCGGTGCAATGGTCAATCGGTGCAATCGGTCAATCGGTGCAATCGGTCAATCGGTGCAATCGGTCAATCGGTGCAATCGGTGCAATCGGTCAATCGGTCAATCGGTCAATCGGTGCAATCGGTCAATCGGTGCAATGGTCAATCGGTGCAATGGTCAATCGGTGCAATCAGTTCCATTAGGAAAACAGAATCTATTCAGTTCATTTACATGAGTTGCTTGCGTCTAAATTCTAAGACAAGCTACGGATACCACCGTACCTGGCCTTCCCGCCAATTATGAATTATCAGGCGGAAATAAAACTGAAGTGCGGCTGACTTCAACATGCCGAAGACTTATCTTTGTATAAAGTAGTACACACGTTTGGGTATTTTCGGTCAGAAAAGCAAAGATGCGTTTCCTTCCCCCGATGTCCACGTTTGATTTGACTTTACAATAATATACTATAGTACTATTGTTTGTGTTCATTATATTCTCAGCTACATGTGACGATCAGACTGTTTTTTTTTGTCCGACTTCACTTCAGAGGTTGTTGCCCAAATGCTTATTCCCGCACCTCAGCCTACTCTTTACAAGACATGATAATTTTTTACGTATTGATTTTTGGTGTGTCTGCTACGTTATCATTTACCCAGTAAGCCATATTTGTTATTATTCAAAACCTTGAAAGTAGGTTGCTGGCCTAGCACAGAAAATGAGTAATTTTTAGTTTTTATTCAATAAATATTCTGTGTGCGTCGACATCGCTAGAAATTTATACATTTGGCAAGGATTGGGGACAATCTATAACGAAAGTACACGAAGTGACATAATGCAAACAATGTGAGCAATTGAATTGTTTAATTATGTTCTTCAGCAATTCAAGTGGGGTTGCAAACTACAATGAGCTGCTTACAGACTACAGACTACAACAAAACAATGGTCATGCACTCATTGCCTAAAAAGAAGAGCAACTGCGGCGATGGCGTAGATGAAGACAGTGGAGAGCGAGGAGGAGGACTTGGTGTTCTGGCCTGGAGGAGCAGGCGTGGTCTTCACGTTGAGAGCCTAGAATTGAAATTTCGAACAAGTGAGTACGAGATTTGCAAAACTGAATGAGTCAAGCTCACGAAAACCATCAAGATGTTTCCAGGAGCAATATAGCCTGTTGCTCGCCTAGCTCATAATAGTTTAAGCTTCATCGGCAGAACATTTGTTCGATTAATTAAAAAGTATAAAAGTGCTTGCATTCGTGTCAATGCAGTCGTTCCAGCTGCAGCAACATCCGGTGACGAGTCCCTGGATCTTGCCACAATTGTCCTTCAACTTGAACGAATCACAAAGACTGACTGGATCGCAAGTGAACAACGTGGCCTGGACGGTCTTGTTGGCGAATCTAAATCGAGATATTGAGTGCTATTTGAACAGTTGTTATCGTCTTATGTCATGCTCTGACGTCATCACAATGAATACTTTCATATCAAACAGCTATTGTCTGAAAAGGATGTTTCGAAAAAAGA
Organism: Pelodera strongyloides; assembly: GCA_036852015.1. Classification (NCBI taxonomy): domain Eukaryota; kingdom Metazoa; phylum Nematoda; class Chromadorea; order Rhabditida; family Rhabditidae; genus Pelodera; species Pelodera strongyloides. The sequence goes on along the minus strand of JAANDG010000586.1, from coordinate 79,952 downwards.
GACACTTTGACCACGTATTGTGATGCAAGATTGCGGCTCTATAACGTCGTTAATGTGCGTTCGTGACAACGTTGCCAATTATGAACATAGACTCTTACTTGGAGCTGATGGTGAGCTGTGCGCAATCTCCATTGCATGCCATGTATTTGTCAGTTGAGAGCGGCTTTCCATCCAAGGCAATACCGGTGTAGCATGTGATCGGCGTCTGTGCCTACAATTATCCGCTTATAACCTTTTTGTTTTACAACATAAGCGTGATCATGTTTATGCTCATAGCAGTCATCAGGATCTTGCAGAAAGGCCATATGCCTATGGAACAAACAAAAACCAGCGTGAGGCGAACTCGCGTCGATTGTATATCGGAAGGGAATTCCTCTTTCAAATCTGATACAGCCCTTGCTTTCACTCTACCACTTAAGCTACCGACGCAACACTGAACTGCTATGTCGCCAAGGATTACGCCTTTCGGCAATCAGGTGACATATGTATATGCTCGAGGATCGTTGCTTTGCACGAGCTCCATACATATGCACGCGCATCTTTGCATTTAATCGATTTGCAAATTAACTTTGCATACCTTGGGAGCGACTGTGGGAGGTAGAGTAAGTCCCTGGGCATTACAATTGTCACTGGCGCAGCAGCATCCTGTGAACATCTGTTCGTCTCCGGGGAGTTGCTGAAGAAAAACCATTTGTGTAGCCATATTTTGGAACATTGCTCTACTCTGTGTCATGAAGTCATGAACCAGTGACATTTTTCAAAGTAGGGTTACTTGTAAAACTATAAGTGGATCAAGGAAGATGTTGTTTCTATCAGTTTCAAATTGGTTGCTGATTTCACTTACAATCAGTAATTTGGTCACCTGTATATTAATGTATATATTTAAAGCGAAACACCGACCGGTTTTTGAAACGCATCCCAAGTACTTGCATTCATATGCATTTATGCAAAGTGGGGTCTAATTGCGGTCTAGTTTTTATTCTAATAGTTGCTCATTTTCATATGCGGCATGTGAAAGCAGGTGTACGCAATGCGTTTCGAAAACCGGCCGCTATTTGCTTTAACATACCTTGCATCCATTGGGAATGCCAAGACCATTGCAAAGCGATTGTGGGGCGCAGAAGAATCCTTCGGTGGTGATGCCTCCGAGGGTGGTGTTCACCTTGGCACATTCACCAGAGCATGCCATGGAACTTCCCAGAAGTGTGCCCTGAGAAATAAGGAGTTATTTGTTCGTATAGTAGTGTTGTGCTGGGAGAACTCGACACAAAAGGCCACATTCTTCCCCCCATTAACTCATAAATAGGTTTGGCAGAAAACCCTACGTTTCGAATCAGTTGCTAATTTTCTAGGATAACGAGGGTAGCACGTAACTGGTGAAGTAATGCAGTATGTATTTATTACATGCAACGTGTATCCGAATATTTGCGTTAACAACGCAAATCTACCGCGTTTATCGCATGTTGTTTGGATGCGGCTAGAATTTTTTTTTTCACAATAAGACATTTGACGATAAATAACTAACTTGTGTGTTAGGGATGGTCTCGTTCTTGATACGAAGTCCGACGAAGCATTGCAGGGTATCGGGAATTACGACTGGAGCTGGCTTGATGATGATTTTCTGCAATAATATTATTTATCAGCAGGTTGACTTTTTCTCTTTTTCGGTAGTTAATAGATGAATTGCCGTCCATTTCTGACAGAAGGTTCAGTAATGGAGGCTTAACTAAACGTGAAGTAAGGTGTATATGAGTGTTTTCTCTCTCGGACTCGACTCGTTTATTGTTTTTCACAACACATACACAGGAAAGTGCAAGCCCCGATTTCGCTCCGATTATTTTCAAAAAACCCCATTTCGCTCCGATTATTTTCAAAAAACCCCGATTTCGCACCGATTCTTCCAAAACAAAAACCCAAAAAGCCCGATCACGCCCCAATTTGGCCCCGATCACAAATAATGGGGGGCTAAATTGGGAACAAGACCCGATACTGCCCCGATACTTTCAAAAACCCCGGTTGCGCCCCGACTGTTTTCCAAAAACCCCCGGTATCGCCCCGATCATTTTAAATAACCCCAATTGCGCCGCGATTTTCTTTCCAAAAAAAAACCTTGATTTCGCCCCGACCAAGGCCCGATTTTTTGAGGGACTTGATCGGGGCCAAATCGGGGTTTTGGTTTCCATGTAACTGCTCGACTGGTGAGCATCGCCTGTTTTGTAATGCAATCCCTGCTCAGCAACACTTTTCACACGCAAACAATTTTAATGAAAACTTAGAACCCACGTCCAGGTCGATGCAATCGTCAAAATCGCAGCAGCATCCTGTGAGCGCTTCTCCGAGAAGATTCTTCTTGCAGTTGTTGTTGATGCCGACTTGCTCACAGAGGCTTACTGGATCGCAGGAGTAGACGGTGGCTGTGACAGATGTGTTTGATAGTCTGAAAGCATAATCAGGCCTCTACGTATGTATATATTAAACACTTCATTGATAAAGAGAAAGGAAATATAGATGGTCTTACTCCAGTTTTTGTGATTTACGTTTCTTTATATACATTTTTACACTTACTGTGTGAATAGCGACAGAGCTCCGCACTTTCCACTGCAAGCCATGTATCTACCTCCGCGGCTTTTGCCATTGATCGAAATTCCAGAATAGCAAAGGATTGGCTTGTTCTAAATTAATACTTGGTATTTTGTGAGACGTTGTGTTTATTGTTCAGTCGTCACTGATAATTGCAATCAACTCGTATACTTTTTTCGCCAGAAACCTTTTATTTTTGTTTCTCTTGGTAGTCTACTAGTCTATTGTGCATTTTCTACACATATTCGTTTCCATTTTTCTAGTGAAATAAAAATAACCTACGCCTGTAGGAGCGGGTGCTGCTGTTGACATTGGCACGGGAATATTGGGGTACTTTCCGAGGAAATTGCAATTGTTCGAGAAGCAGCAACAGGCTTGAATTGGGGGCGTGGTGAACTCAACCTAGACAAATTACATTAGACACTATGGCGGGAAAACATCGAGACATTGCTTGTATAATATATATTAGATGTTGTTAACACGGTTTATTAACGTTATGAACAGTGTTTTCCTTTCTTAAGTAGTATGTTCTCTTCTAAAGTACATACCAAGCATGTGTTTGTGATATTAAGAGCATCACAAACGGGCGTCGCGACACAGAAGTAGACGATAGTTGTTACCTGGAAAGAAAACCTTGAAGATGTATTTTCATCGCCTGATGAACTATGCAGGCCTACTACATGCGGAGGGTTTGTATAAGTATTTTGGTAGGTTCTAAAGCAATTCCGCATGCTAGACCGAAATGTGAGCAAAGCAGCCACTTCATTTATAATTCAAAAAAAAATCCAGAAACACTTACACTTCCCATGGTTACGGTTTGAACAGAGGCGCACTCGCCATTGCAATGCATCGCTGAACCGTACATCTGAGGGTTTCCAGCAGCGGAGCCATTCTTCAAACTGACTCCGACGAAGCACTGGAGGTCGTCGGGTATGACGACTGGGGGGTTCTTGACGGCCACGTGCTGAAAACAAGAAAGTGCACGCAGCAGTGTGCGCAGAGCTCATGGAACAGAAAAAATACCGTGGAAAAGTTGTACTGACCGTTGCAGATAATGATGACAAAACGGAGTTATGAAAGACGAATACAAGAACCTACGGTCTGATCGATGCAGTCGTCGAAGTCGCAGCAGCATCCGGTGAGCGCTTCTCCGAGAAGATTCGATTTGCAGTTGTTATTGATTCCAACTTGGTCACAGAGGCTGACTGGATCACAGGAGAAGACTGTTGCAGTGAAAGATGTGTCTCCGAGCCTGAAATCAACCTCAAATTGTGTTTGCATTTTTTGAATTCTGTGGAACTATCTATCAATATTGCAATCTTCACGAACTGGATGGATGACGATTGAAGGTTAAAAATGCAATGAAAAACTGGCTGTAATCCGCCATGTTTGGCATTTAAACCTTTATGTAAAAGAAAAACCGGAACTATGTGAGTTCTTCGCACAGGCCATAGACGATTTTATGTTTCATTGATACTATACAAATGTTCAAGTCAGGTAGAATATATGTGGAATTACTTACGATGTGAAGAGAGATAGAGCTCCACATTTTCCATTGCAAGCCATGTACCGTCCACCCAACGATTTTCCACCAAGAGCTATTCCCGAATAACAAAGGATCGGTTTGCTTCCCTGAAAGTGGCATTTTATTTCATTGAAAAACGCAATTTTGCTATTTTACCACAACATTCCGGTTCAACATACGTTTTTTTTACACTTACGGGTACGTATATGTACAAGTATAGCTATTAGGCAATTAAAATAACTGGACTCTCCTGAATATCGTATGAATATCGTAGATTTCTGAATATCGTAGATTTAATCAGGCTAATGTAGATTGAAAATTTTCGGTTTTAGCACATATTTTTTTATTGCTTTTTTAGTGATTAAATAAAAAGGACTAGGATAAAATTGTGTTTCTCTAGTAAGCGCGACCCTGAAAGAAGACACTACCAACCGGTGACACGGTGGCGGGCGCTGTAGTTGGGAGTTGGAGGCCAGGGTATTGGTTGATTATGTTGCAGTTGTCCATGTAACAGCAGCACGCCTTGACTGGGGGCTGTGTAAACATTGCCTAAAAGAAAGCTTCATCTCGTTGGTGGTTTTCGTGCATCTGAATTCTGAATATATGTCTCGTGATGAATGAAGGGTGGTCAAAACTCTCGCAGGCGATGAGATTACTCGTGACTTGCTCTGACTTTGTAACAGTACGTTTTCATTTCACTTTACTTTCCTTACCGTGCATGTGTCAGTAATCTGAAGTGCGCTGCATACAGGCCGCGGTGCACAGAAGTACGCCGTTGTTATCATCTGGAATTTTCGTTATTTAGTCGTTGAAGGAGCAAAGCATCACTCGCGTATATATGTGTATATATATATATATATATATTGTATGGGTAGTGGAAGTGGCACACAAACAAAGGACAGTTGGGTTCAATCTCAGTCGTTCCCGAAGAAGGAATAGCTCACGGTTCCCAGTGTGGTTGTCTGAACGGACGAGCACTCTCCATTGCATGTCATCGACGCTCCCATAACGAGAGGGCTACCAGAGAATGAAGAGTTCTTCAACGTCACTCCCACGAAACATTGCATTTCATTCGGGATTGCGGGTGGAGGCACCGCTTTCACCTAAGGAAATAAAGTTGAAGGAAATTATATCCATGCCCCAGGAAGTCCGGAAGTAATCGAACGCGGCTCTCAGCTCCAAAGGGTGGTATTTTCCTGCATTCCACCTGTTTATGCAATAATGCTGATTGTGCGGTTTTTGAATAATATACTTTGGCTGTTGATTTTGCCAGATGTTATTTACCGTGCGGTTGGTAAGGTTGAGACAATCATTGAAGTTGCAGCAACATCCACTCAGTACGTCCATGTCCTTGCAATTGTTCATATTCACACCGAAGGCCTGAATGTTGAGATGTATTTAGCTGCTCACTCATTTTGGTCTCCTCATCGGGGCTATCATACCACATGCTAACATGTGACAACACATAAAGATATGTAAGCCAGAATTGTAAATTACGATTTCAGACAACTTTGCATTGTACTATTTTATATAAGCTTCATATAAAAGCTACATACATAATAAAAATCAGACGCGTACATGTTCTGGTTAATCCGAGGGCACTACAGCTATGTACGAAATACTCACAGTGCAGACATCGGCTGGATCGCAGGTATACACAGTGAATGTGTAGTTGTTCGATGTGAAACTGACGGCTCCACAGTCTCCGCGACATCCGACGTAGCTGGAAGACAAATTTTAGGACATGCTTACATTGTGCAATTGTGGACAGCAACGGAATACTCGAAAAGCTGGCAAGAAATTTAATTATACATCAGGCGTCTATTCACCACTCCCATTCCCTCGGGGAAATAGTCCCTGGGGACAGAAAATAACATTCTTATGTGAGACACGCTGGAATTCCCCATGGGGAATTGAGTGCTGAATATGGCCTCTGATCTACAACGTGAATACGACTGCTTGCCCTGCTGACGCTGTTGAGACATGCAGAAAAGAGCCAGAACCCACCTATTTGGGTCACTGAGCAGTGTGCTGGGGCCACCGCCGTAAGCGACACCAAGCCCAGAGTAGCACGTGATTGGATCTTGGGTTTGTGGTTCAACAGTTGGGGCTGAAACAACTCTCTATTAGAAGGAAGTTAATAATGGCTGCCCTTCACTGGAAACGCCTTCCACACAGCGGAAAACAATTAATTATTAATTTCTCTCACTTGAGTTCAAATGTCTGGCATTGCAGTTGTTGAAACGAGAGCAGCATCCAATCCTCACAGCACGATCCAGAGGGTAGACAGTGGTACTGTCGACGACGTCAAATTTCTGACAGAGCGTCCTAAAGGAAAGGAATAGTTTCCTCAAGTAGTGACAGTGAATCACTTTCCTTCTCTATCAGCTAATGACTGAAACTAATTAGGAATAAGAATGTAGCGTCTTGTTGGACTTACTTGGGGGCGCAGAAGTAAGCAGTGACTGGCGTATCCTGTGTTCCGAACATCACGTGCGTCGAAACCTCAGCACAGTAACCGGTGCACGGCATAGATCCACCGTGCACGTTTCCACCTAAAAAAGTGGCTTACCATTAGTTAACTGCTTTGTACTCTGCACGCACACAGTAAGTTTGATCTCATAAAAACTACAAAGACGACTCACTGATTTCGAATCCAACCATGCACTGCAGACCATTGCCGTCAGGCATTTTGTTGTGGCGAGGATCGATGCAAACGTCATCTGAGCAGCAACATCCGGACACCTGAGAACAATTATCCTAAAGATTGTGTAAGTATTTTGGCAATTTGCCGCGGAGAAAAACAAGTCCGTTTACACCGGAAGGACGAGAACGTACGTACCAAGCCGCTGGATACTGAGGCACATCCGTTGGTGATGCCCAATTGTCTGCATACTGTAGCCGGGTCGCAAGTATAAAGAGTCAGGTTGTGAGCCGCTGATCCAATAGTTGTGTTCAAGGTCATTGACGCGCAGTCACCGTTGCAGACGCGGAATCTAAACATCAATATTACACTAGGCTCACCTTGCCCACAGCTATTTGAATACAACTAGCAAGGTTTCTTTTCTTTTCAAACAACGCAAGCCAAATGTAAGAAGACGGGAATGTTAAGAATAATATATTATATTATTTACACTTTCATTCATTTATAACAAGTTGGCGCAAATATAGGTTGGTCTCAGCAAACAACTTTCTTTCTTTTTGCCGTTTAATTCATTTTTCGACTATTAATTTTTCTGAGCGTACCTTCCAGTGTTGCCGAGCGGCTGTCCATCAAAGTAGAGACCCTCATAGCAAGCAATCTCCAAGCGTTCCCCTCTTTCATGCATGGTGAAGTTTACATTTTGACCTAAATGGGTTGAGCGTGTAGTGTGGATAATATGAACTAATCGTGGACGAAATATATTGGTATTCTAATTCCTGTCAGTCTCAAGTACGAGATGGTAGAAGTTTGAGCCTTTTTCTGCCAATCCCGTTTTATGATGCGCACTTACCGATTCCATTACAGTTGTCTGGGTACTCGCAGCAGTATCCGGTGGCTTGCACCGTTGTCAGAGGAAGTGGGACTGAAATTGTTTTTGTTACTAAGAAACACAGTGAGAAGCAGCGGTTCGAGGGGTTATATAGGGCTTGTCATGGTGAATGAAGAAACTGAAATTCACCTTCAGTGTTGACAGCATCGAGGTAGTTGCACAATGCTCTCGACGCACAATGGTACAGACCAACGTCAACACCTGGAAAAAAACATTTCGGTATCGACATTAGATGGCTTATTGGATTATTTTTAGATCATTTTAAGCCACTTACCAGCAATTGACGTCTTTACTCGTGAGCACATTCCATCGCAGCCAGCCGTACCACCGATATTTGTCGAGTTACCCTGAAAAGCTCATACTTGATTAGCAAGTTGATCAGAAACTTGAACATTTTACACTTACTTTACATACGAGATGATATTTACTAAATCTGCTGTCAATTTTGTGAAGCCGAACATGAAGCCGAACAACAAGCCGACTCTCTACGAAAACCTACGATATGTGAGCAGTCCTCCTAGACATTGTCTATGATAAAGTTGCAACTTACAAGGTGGAGTCCGACTGCACACTGCAGCATGTGATTATTGCCTTGTGGTTTGCGGTTTCTGGTCGGATCGATACAGGCGTCAGTATTGCAACAACATCCCGAGAAAGTTCCATTGTCGACCGACATGCAATCGTTGAGGAGACCAAGTCCGGGGCATACGGATGTCGGGTCGCACTGGTACACGGTCACTGAGGTATTCGCGCCTGATTTGAACATAGTTGAGGTTACTTCAGACACATACACAACCAATAAAATAATAGATTAGGGGTAAGTTCATTCGATTAATTGAAGGATTCATCACGGTTCAGAGGTTCAGGTACAATGTTCTAGTCCGCGATGTAAGTTTTACGATTTGGAACAAAAAACAAGTATTAGTAGGGTTCACCCTGACTAGCTCGTACATTGTTCATATGCTTGTACATTTACATACAGTTCAGTTCAGAAGGTCGACAAATTACCGGCAGAATAGGAGATTGATGCGCAGTCTCCTTGACAGGCAATGTATCGTCCATCAAGGGTGGTGGTCACGTTGTTCGTGGTAATTTGAATTCCAGCATAGCAGGCAACTGGGATCCTCTTGCTCATGTCAGCCTGGAAGTTATTAACCTTATCTCTCGCTTCACTCTCTCTCGTTCACTCTCTCTCTCTCTCTCTCTCTCTCTCTCTCTCTCGCTTCACTCTCTCGTTCTCTTTTTTCTTATTATGTTTCTTTTAGCTTTTCTCTATCTATCTTTGACTGTTCCCCTCTCTAACTGGCTTGTTTACTCCTTCTTTTTTCGCCCCGACGATATAGCGGACCCAAAGTTGGTAAAAGACAGTAGTTTATGGTAGAGTGGGGCCATAACGGGTTGAGCGATTCACATGAGTGACTCATCACGCGAGGTTCACGGGTCACGCTTGAACCACCTAGGCGATTCAACAAGAGAGTGACTCATGAGCCAACCCGGGGTGAGTGACCCACGTGAATCATTTCCAATTTACGGATCTTTCATCACATAAATGTAATTAAATATAATTGTAAACAGAGGTTAATTTCTCGTATGGAACATGCTAAGTATTATAGAGAAGTTTAAGTTAACATAGGTAATCCGTCCGTTTTTTCTTTTTGATTTTCAACTCTGACCCAGAGTCGCCTCTTTTTCGCAAGGCCGTCCCGGGTGAACCCGAACCCGCCTTTTCACAAGAGGGCGGTTCAACTCACTGACTCGCCACTTTGTGAGCAGTTCACCTCACAACCCGTTTTGACCCCGCTCTAGTTTATGGTGCATACGACATAGACATACCGGTATTGGAGTGGGGTTAGGGATGGTACTGTTTGCAGAATTACAGTAGGGAGTGTCATCACAACAACAGAAGCTTGTCTTATCCGTCAATGGACTGCACTTGTTGACGAATTGTAGGTCGGCAGTTCCGTTGAGTCCAGCGTAGCACAATTCTTAAGAAGGGTCATTTTTGTAGCGTTAAAATGGGAATCTACGCCAAAAGATTCAAACTTACGTAAACTGAAGCCTACATTGTGAAAGGTAGACTTTGTTGAAAGCTCACTGTGAAAGGAAGGCTTGGAAACAGCCCAAGGTTATCTGCTTTCTGCCTAGTTCGTGATGTTTTCTCATACCGTTTCGCGGTGATGCGCGCTCTCGTAGGGTATGATAAAAATTCCAAAACTTTAGAATAGTTACCCCAAGTTGAGCAGAAATAAGCGGTGGTGGGGTAGCCGCTGACGAGTGATGTAGCATTTCCACAAATTCCCGTGTCACAATTTTCGCCTCCTGAAAGAGGTGTAACAAACATACAGTACGAAACGAAAAAATACATACAGAAACAAATTTTCTCGCCAGATGATTCACCGATTGAATGAAGGGTGCAAAGATATTCTTCGTTTTGATAGATGGGCAAACTTTTGATTTCAATTAAATCAAGAAATAATTCAGATTAATGTTCTACCTCCTACGCTGAAGGTTGTGCCCATTGAGACTCCGACGTAGCAGGTCCTCGTGGGAGCTACCGGATCGACTTTGATGTCTTCGGCGAATGGCCCAACGAGTTCGTGAGCATTGCACAGATCGGTCTCACAGGCGATGTCGGCGAGCACAGCGCTCTTCTCGTCCTCGCATCCCATGATTGTCAGAAGGTGGTTATCTTGCTCGATGAACACCTTCCGCAGAGTGCACACCTTGTCACAGCTTTCCTGAAAGAAAGTTGTGCTTATTCTATGGTTATGCCGTGCCGTCAGGGTAGCTATTTGCGTGATACCAACAAACAAACTTGTGTTTTGTGTTAACTAACGCAAATCAGATTTGTGTAGCTATTTTTTTTAAGTATTTGCGAGGTTACTTATGCAGATCTAAATTTCGTATTGGCACTTAAAATAACCAGGCCTCTTCCTCAAACTAAGCAAGGCCAAGCCTGGATCTCCCTCTCCACTCACAATTTTTCCATTCTGTCGCTCCAGTTGCCCGTTGACGATGGACACCGAACCGATGTTACAGCGAAGCGCCGTGGCACCGACGGCCAGCAGGAGACAGCAAAGAGCCGTCCGGGTTAGATTGCCCATCTGTATTAAACAGAACTTTAAGAAACTTTGTTCTCCATCGTTTTTATTCAACTTGGCGCGCAAGCAATGTATGTACGAAGTGTAGGACAACAAGAAACTATGAGCTGAAGGCTGAGATGAAAAATCGAGGAAGCGAAGACCGAAGACCATGCTAGATTCATTTTATGGTGAAGTGAAAGGTGCAGATAAGGAAGAAGGAGCAAACTAGATTTGATTTGAACACTGTGCATGAAAATGAAACCGTTAGACTCATGGTTGGCTTACTTATAAATAATCGGAATCGCAAAGCTTACCCACACTAAAGCTGCTTTGGCTCCACGAAAAAATAAGTTGGAGGACAGTTCATGGACTATACTATACGTTTTATTTTCTGAATGTCTACCCAGTTCATAGATGTATACGTTGAAGCAAGGCTTCTACAGAAAGGCAGCAATGCAAGGCAGTACTGTGCTTTCACATCCGTGTAAGAAGTTTCAGGAATGAAAACAGCTACAGTACCTTATGTATTTGTAAAAGTGAGCAGGCGCCTAAAGCGCAACACTAATGGGATTATAATTTTTAAACCTTTAATGCGGCATTACTTCTTGATCGAAAAAAACAGCAATACTACGGTAGCTTGCTTCTCTGCAAAATTTTTCAAGGAAAAAAGGACCGATAAGAATGCAACAAGAGGATAGCGGGAATGACAGACGTTTTTCTTCCTTGTTAGGAAAACAAAGAGTAGATTGTGCTTCGAAGAAACAAAAACTCTTGAAAAAATGTTGCTGTTAGACAACTATCTTGCAACACATATCTTGTAAGAATGGTATTTTTTTTGCATTGCATACACTTTGTGACCGGATCATTTTTTTTTTCGAAGTAAAAACAGTATTCAAAAGTAATGTAGGTTGGAAGCATACTACTCTCTAATGTCAATTCTTTGCTGCCGCGTAATGTTTGGTTCACGAAACGTTCAAAAAACTTAGGGCTTAGTTTAGTGGGTTTGATTTCACGGTCACGTAAACATAAGAAATTATTGTCTTGTGTATATAAAGCAAGTACATATCCCTATAGGGCTAATGCTCCGCATTCCTTCCGTCAATCCTGAAACTAAGTGTCTATGATAGCCTAGCAATCATGCTTGCCCCAAACTGCGTCAGCCTTTTGCGTCTTAGGTAACGCGCATAAGAAAATATAAATCAGTCTAGCAATAGTAGGAGATGCTCGCGTCTACATCTACACACATCGCTAGAAATTGCTGGAGCGGTAAGTGGAATAGCGTTCTGTCAAATGTAGTGAATAATAAATAGCAAAAATGAGGTCACACCCTCTTGCTACAGTAACCCGAGCCAATGTGTTGCCGCAGACCGTGGAAGGCGTATTTGAGTGCGGATAGTAGTGGCACACAGAAGCTCTATCAGAAGAGTGTAAATTCCGGCTTTTGGCCGAGAGCGACCACGTTGTACGTTCACATGCTGATAACGGCACCCGAAACCGTATTTTACACTCTCGCGTATCCAAAACCTCTGAAACTGAAACTAATCATTCGCAACTTTTCAAACGTGAACTTGATTGATTGAAAATAAAAGCAAGAACGAGGCGAACTTTTGAAGGGTATTCGTTCATTGATCCTATGTTTTCTGAGGCCACTGTTGTAGCGTCTTCGGTGCTTTTTTGTCTTCTCTGAGGTTAACATACGTATAATCGTAGGGCACTAAAATTGTACAGTTAGAAAGGGTGGTAGACATAGTACGCGCATCAACAACCTAGGAAAACCATTGATTCGGCAACGCTGACAACTCTTGCCAATTCCGGCTATATGTTACCAATTTTTGGGAGCGCAACTTGTATGCCCCTTGCTCTTTCGGTTTTTGGTGCTTATGATTTCACACAGTGCTCCGAAACTGCTAAAGCTGCAGTGAGGTTCTTTCAAGCGTAGAACACATCAGTATGTTGTGGCAACTAACGCGGCATCTACTATGATTTTGCGCAAAATAGACAATTTCTAAATGTCCTGAAGGTAACTTTCAACTTGGTTATGTAGAGGCAAATTTCTCTCTCATTCACGGTTCCCAGGAGCAAACATGGCATCGTACGCTATAGGTGCAGATTCTACTCTTTTCAGAAACACATATTTCCTTTCAGTTTTTGAGTGTCCTCTGTTTCCAGTCATTTCCAGTTACTTTGGCTGATGAAACCGTTTAGCTTGCAGCTGCCATTTGACTAGATTGGAAATGTAGAAACTCCAATTGACAAAACTTTGCCGATTCAACCTCTACCTCGTATAGTAACCCAAGGAAATAATTTATTTATAGTTTACTCTCAAATTTTCATATCGGTGAATCACCAATGCAAAGTTCGCATATTGATCTGGGCGTGTTATTACGTGGCAAACAAAAATGAGTTTCAACTAGAATAGAATGCGTGTAGGTAGAGAGCGAAACCTCCGTGGAGAACCGCAATTCATGTCCCTCTATTTTTCACTTTTACGACCTGGCGTCGATAGAGATAAGGCTTGCAACGCTATATTATACGTTGGAACCAAGGTGTAGCTGACGTTTGGAATCACTGAAAAACGGTAGTATTAAACGGGGAATGGCATTACGGAATGCGGATTTTTAAGTATGGGGAATACTGAGTCCCCAAGTTTGAAAATATAGAACCGAGGATGGGTATCTAGCTACAAACCTATATCGAGCCAAATGCTGCACAAAACAAAAATGCTAGTCTAGCTTTGCTATGCATAAATGTCTTTGAACCTGTGCAAATTCTCAGGAATCTCAAAAGTAGTTATAAATTATATATAGCTTCCGGCTTTTGAAACGTCTCTTGAACAGCTGCATATCCGTAGGCTGTATCGCGCAGTATCGCGCAGTAATTTGCATGCGCTACTTAAAGGGAGAGGCCCACGAGAACAAAATTTTCCTCAGTTTATTTGTTCAGAATGTCCGGAATTTCAGAAATATTACTGTGAAAACAGCAATGCTTGAAGCCTAGAACTCACTGAGTTATTCTCCGGCAAACAGTTCGGCCAGGTACCGTAGCCAGGAACAATTTTTGCGCTTTTAGGGCATTACTGCATTGGAAACGACTGTTTATTAACGTAGGAATGATCTTTATTCGTTTGAACATTATTATGTAAGGAAAGAATCCAAATGAACGGATATCAACCGTAGAAACGAATTTTTACGTTACTGACTACGGTACCTGGCCGAACTGATTGACGGGGAATAACTCTGTGAGTTCTAGGCTTCAAGCAATGCGGTTTTCACGATAATATTTTCTTTAGTACCGGACATTCTGTACAAGTAAATTGAGGACAACTTTCTTCTCGTGGGCGTCTCCCTTTAATACGTCATATATTGAATGCAACCTTATAGGTTTGCCTCACATCAACGCGACACAAAAAAAAAGGGGGGGGGGGGGGCAGGTGTGGCGGCTCATCCCTTTGGGGCCTGGTGTAGGCGGCGCAGCGCCTCAGGGTGGCCCTGGTGTAGGCCTGAGGACGACAATCTTCAACTTTCGTGTATATTTAATTTTAGATCGCGCACACCACGCCCTCACCAGGTCCACACGAGGCCCTCTTTCCCATTTATGGGCGAGGTGTAGGTGGCCCACCTTTTTCGGGCAGGGTGTAGGCCGCGCACCAGCCAAGTTTCCTCAGTGTGAGAAGTTACCTTCTCTTTGCTAATAATCGACTGTCTTTCAAAGGACGAGAACAACAATTTTAAGCAGCGGCGGACACAGCATACGAAGCTTGCATCAGAGTGTCTCTGTCCCTGTGCTACGAGTCCTTATACGAAGTTTATTTTGTACAATGTTTCTTTGATGCCGTTAATTTAACTTATTAATCTCCGTCTCCCAGTATGAAATTCCCATAAAAAACCTTCATTCCTTTGTAGTACGCATTATGAAGGGAGGGGACTTGCTTCTGATTTACAACCCCAATTCCCGTTGGGAGAGATAAGAGCTTTTATATCTTTGTCTCTCGCTATCTTTCTGTTCCTCACTCTCTCTCTCTCTCTCTTTCTTCCTCTCTCTCTTTCTTATTCTATTCTCTCTTTTTTCTCTCCCTTTCTCCTCTTTTTTGTATCGTTGTGGAAGAAAGAAAACGAAGAAAAGAAGAATTTTGAGCTTCTGTTTGAGCAGATAAGCATGCCCTAATCAGCGCTTACGACAGCTCCACAATACGTGTAATTCTTGCCCTCTAACTGTGCAGGAGCTGTGCTTCGGCTACTGAATCGAAGGAAAGAACAAGAAAGGGGGACAACTATTACAACTTATTAAAGGGAGAGGCCCATGAGAATAAAGTTTTCCTCAATTTACTTGCACAGAATGTCCGGAATTTCCATTGTGCATTGTCCATTGTGCACTATATACACGAAGGAAACAGTCACAATTATACACGAAGTCCTTCTATAACTTCTATTATAACAACACAGAGTCCTCGTCTATAACTTCTTAGTTTTGTCATCGGGCTTGGAGTGGTGGTGAAGGAGGAGGAAAAGAGTACGAAAGAGTAGACTGTGGGAGTATAAATGGTACAGAGAGAGAGAGAGAGACAGAGAGAGATTGAGAGAGAGAGAGAGAGAGAAGTTTAAATATAGTAAAGATGAAGGATGCGTAAGATGTGCGGGACCTAGATAAGGAAGACACGAAATACATTTCTTTTTATGTTCATTTTCATGAGTACATACCGTACATTCCAGGTTTCCTTATTGTTTGCTTGTTTGCTTATCCAATAGCAATGACTCTGTGTATTCGAAAAGTTTATATGTTTTTTTTTCGGATTTTACTTGCGGAGGGCAAAGGGGGCAAAGCTAAAGGGTTTATTATATTACATTGTCATATGTACATACGCGAATGTGGACATCACATTAATTATCAAGAACGGCATAACCAAAAACAGTGCAGCGCTAGATTTCAACGCTTTGAAGGTCGCCGGCCGTTTTGTGGTTGGTGTGCTGGATGGTTGCCAGTCCAGCGCCAGATTGCAGCGGTCCCCCGCGCAGCAGCATCCTAAAGAGCGTACAAGAATATAAGTGAATAAGATTTGCTTTTTCACGCAAATCAATACATCATAGTGAAAGCTGCTACATCAGCTAACTTACTAAATCTGACCCATTGGTAAAGTTAACTTTAAATACAGGCTAAAGGCATGACTGTAATATTCCAGGCATTATTTTTTGCAGAGGTGAGACGAACAAAGAATAAAACTCACCAGAAAGAAGCGTGTATATGGCGCTGCAGGAGTTCTGTATGTTCAGTCCGATACACACTGATATTGGATCACATGTGAAAAGAGTGCCAAAATCGCCTGCAATCATAATTTTTCCGTGATTTTTTTCCAGTGTTCGCTTTTGTGCTGAGTCGTGGTATTAATAGCCCGTATTCTCGCGCCACTTTGGGAAAGACATTTTGGTGGGCCATTCCCAATCTCCTCTGGTAGGTCTACCAGATTGGAAATGGGAGAGGCCTCCCAGTGGTAGGCTCTGGTAGCGTAACCTCCTCTGGTAGGCCTAATGCATGCAACAGCCCTCCCAATCAGCTACCAATTGGGAAAACGCGACACGCGACGCGCTTCCTACCAGTACAGAAGAATTAACACTGGTAGGTCATTGGTCATTCCCAATTGGGAGGCCTACCAGTGACGCGAGAATACGGACTAATAAGGCAAAATGGATCATGTGCATGGAATACTCAGAGCCTTTGGAGAGGGTAACATACCTACATACCTCTACAATATTTAAAAAGAGGGTAGACCTCTCAAAGTTAGATCGAGAATTTAGCTACCAAGTGTAATATTCGCACAACTTCCACCACACGCTTGATAGGAACCAATCGGTGTGCCGGCTGGAATTGTGAAGTTTTCGCTAATCGCCAGCTGAAATCCTTATTATAATTTCGTAACTCTCTAATGCCAGTTATTAGCGAAGGAAAGACGACAATATTTCCAGCACTGGTGTATGAATCCAAGGTCCATTTTCGATGAGTACCATGGCCACATATGTTGTTTAGCGAGTACCAATGCATATGTTATGTATTGGAACTCGCTAATCAACACATTATAAAAAAGAGGCTTCTACCTTATCTTTGAAAGCTATCGAAGAAGAGTCTACCGAATTCATAAAAGAGAATCCAACGTAGCAAGAAATGTTCTTCTCATCTGGGGAGTTTACAGTGGGAAGCGGGGAGGGGAGGAAGCTGGGTTCACCCACATTACACGTCGGATGATCATCACAACAGCAGAACGTGAACGAGTTGTCTAGAGGGCAAACGGATTAAATTAGTGACGTCACCGGTTGATTTAACAATTGGGTATTGGACGAGAGGGAGCGAATCCAGTGGCTTCAGGGGATTTGGAGACCCTTATGTTAATTTTGGTCACTTTCGCACGATTGATTTGAATTTAAAAGATAACGTACTTTTATTTACTATGAAAGATGACTCATCAGTCTGTACAGATACCTAGCTTTTCTGTGAAATCAAGTCAGCTACTACATCTAACATATAAGCTCGCGAACGGATCCGTATGCTGTATGATCACGAAACATTTGATTGTATATTAATCGTATTCTAGAACTTTCTCGAAACATACGCTCACCTGAATTAATGTACATGCAACTGTTATCCACAAAATCGCCACATACCGCCGCTATTTCACAAATGAACGCTGTCACTGGCACATATGCGATCGAAAGGGTGAAGTTTGTACATACTCCTAAATAGTGAACAACTTCTTGAACTAAACGACACGACGAGAGTAGTATTGAAGGGCTGATTCGCGAGCTCGAAACAGGGCGAAACTGGCTCAAAAATCATTCAGGGCGGTTTTCGTTTTCCACATATAAGCCTCATTTGAAACTGAAGATCAGGGACAAAGTGAAGATCAGGGACAAATTGATGGAACGCGAAAGCCGCACTGAATGATTTTTGCGCCTGTTTCGCGTTTCCCAAAGAGCTGTTAAATACTCTAAGCGCGTAGAAACACATACTTTCGCACTCAGATTACGGTACCATACCATCACACTGCATCAAAGCACCGGTGACGAGACGTTGATGATAACCAATGGAGACCCCATTGAAACAGGACATCTGTAAAGTCAAAAAATGCTTTTTCGTTGCTTTAGGTGCCTAAGTCCTTCAATGTTGTGAGCCCATTCGCTGTGAGGAAATATTTCAAAGTAAACAGGAATGGTGCGAAAGCGAGTGAGAGAGCTTGACATTGAGGCTAATTCAGAGAACAACTCACACTCACAGTGTCATGTCGTCGGTGCACAGTTGTCGAAGGAACGGAGGTAGTAGTAGTTGTGGGCGTTGTGGTGGTTGGCGTCGTCCTACTTAACGTGCTCAACCTCGTGCTGCTCATAGACGACGATGAGGAAACTATACAAATAATAATTTACTTCATCGCGAAGTGCAACAAATACGGTTCAATAATAATAACGAGTGTATGTTCAATAAATTATTATTATTCTAATTAAATACTGTGGTGTGGGTATTCATTAAAATCAGTTCAGTATGCGTATCGTATGCGGCTGCTTTCCTTCGTTTGGTGTAATAACGATTTTACTTTGAAAAAATCTAGTTGTTATCCTTCGTAGTATGGTAAACCAGTTCTAGTTCACCTTCCAGTTTTAGTTCATCGACTTCGACTCTAGGGCCAACTTTCAAAATCTTTCTGCCTTATTTGCCCACCTGTGGTTGTCACAGCTAGTGTCGAAGGTGGCATAGCAGTAGTAGTAGTAGTCGCTGGTGCTTTGGAAGGAATATATTCCGTGCCATAATTGCAAAAGTTGAAATCGCAACAACACGAATAAAGGTGTTGTGCCAGGTGACAAGTGTTCATGCCATTTTTGCACTGAACAGCAAAAGAATATAATATTTACGCAATTATGTTACAACTACTAGAGCCCGTCGGCCGTCGGTTACTGACGGTCGGACCATTGTTTTTTGCGATTATTATAATTCAATATCATACATGCCAACTTTAACAGCTACCATAACTACCATTCTGATTTTTATCACACCTCAACTGATTGAATTGTTCACTTTTTGTGGTTTACAAATTAAGAAACAAAAACTTCCATCTAAACTCTTTTTCACGATATAAAAATTTTACTTTGTGTATGCTTGTCTCTACGGCTACTGATGTACTGATATAATTTTTACAGTATATTTCATTTCAGTTTTATGTATGTCCGTCTATGTTTGTGTTTCATACACTTTAGTTTCAAAATCGGGCCGATGATCGTACAATTGTTATGGTCTATTTTTGAATCTTATTATTTAGTGCTTGGAAATCTGTATTTTTTATTGATTTATATATCATGCGCGAGGAGTTTTAATTTCGTTATTACCACTTGTGAAGTTTGGGGGTAAAATTTGAAAAAAAAATCAAGAATCCGAAGCCCGTCTGACGATCGTCACAGTCTTCAGTCTGATGACGATATTCATGGCGGCCCGGTTGCCCGTCTTGTCTTCGGTAGTCGCGTTCATTTTTATCATCGATGTTGTTCATATTCACCATCGATGACCATCAGGACCGATGTTTGCACGTCAACCTAATTTTGCCGTCACAGCTTCTGAATCCGATGACGATATTCGTGAAGGCCCGGTTGCCCGTCTCGTCTTCGGCAGTCGTATCCATATTCACCATCGATGACCATCAGGAACGATGTTTGCACGTCAACCTAATTTTGCCGTCACAGCTTCTGAATCCGATGACGATATTCGTGAAGGCCCGGTTGCCCGTCTCGTCTTCGGCAGTCGTATCCATATTCACCATCGATGACCATCAGGAACGATGTTTGCACGTCAACCTAATTTTGACGTCACAGCTTCTGAATCCGATGACGATATTCGTGAAGGCCCGGTTGCCCGTCTCGTCTTCGGCAGTCGTATCCATATTCACCATCGATGACCATCAGGAACGATGTTTGCACGTCAACCTAATTTGCCGTCACAGCTTCTTCTGAATCCGATGACGATATTCGTGAAGGCCCGGTTGCCCGTCTCGTCTTCGGCAGTCGTATCCATATTCACCATCGATGACCATCAGGAACGATGTTTGCACGTCAACCTAATTTTGCCGTCACAGCTTCTGAATCCGATGACGCTATTCGTGAAGGCCCGGTTGCCCGTCTCGTCTTCGGCAGTCGTATCCATATTCACCATCGATGACCATCAGGAACGATGTTTGCACGTCAACCTAATTTTGCCGTCACAGCTTCTGAATCCGATGACGATATTCGTGAAGGCCCGGTTGCCCGTCTCGGCTTCGGCAGTCGTATCCATGTTGACCATCGATGATCATCAGAAACAATGTTTGCACGTCAACTTAATTTTGACGTTACAGCTTCTGAATCCGATGACGATATTCATGAAGGCCCGGTTGCCCGTCTCGTCTTCGGTAGTCGTATCCATATTCATCATCGACGGTCATCGGGAACGATGTTTGTACGTCAATTAATTTTGACGTCACAACTTCTGAATCCGATGACGATATTCATGAAGGCCCGTTTGCCCGTCTCGTCTTTGCTAGTCGTATCCATATTCACCATCGACGGTCATCGGGAACGATGTTTGCACGTCAACTTAATTTTGACGTCACAGCTTCTGAATCCGATGACGATATTCATGAAGGCCCGGTTGCTCGTCTCGTCTTCGGTAGTCGTATCCATATTCACCATCGACGGTCATCGGGAAAGATGTTTGCACGACAACTTAATTTTGACGTCACAGCTTCTGAATCCGATGACGGTATTCATGAAGGCCCGGTTGCCCGTCTCGTCTTCGGTAGGCGTATCCATATTCATCATCGACGGTCATCGGGAACGATGCTTGCACTTCAACTTAATTTTGACGTCACAGCTTCTGAATCCGACGACGATATTGTGAATCTTTCAATTTTGTACGACAAATTAATTTCGTCGTTATATTTCCTGAATCCTTCGACGATATTCATGAAGGCCCGGTTGCCGGTCTCGTCTTCGGTAGTCGTATCCATATTCATCATCGACGGTCATCGGGAACGATGTTTGCACGTCAATTTAATTTTGACGTTACAGCTTCTGAATCCGATGACGATATTCATGAAGACCCGGTTGCCCGTCTCGTCTTCGGTAGTCGTATCCATATTCATCATCGACGGTCATAGGGAACGATGTTTGCACGTCAACTTAATATTGACGTCACAGCTTCTGTATCTGATGACGATATTTATAAAGCCTCGGTTGCCCGTCTCATCTTCGGTAGTCGTATCCAGTTCATCATCGACGGTCATCGGGAACGATGTTTGCACATCAACTTAATTTTGACGTCACAGCTTCTGAATCCGTTGACGATATTCATGAAGGCCCGGTTGCCCGTATCGTCTTCGGTAGTCGTATCCATATTTATCATCGACAGTCATCGGGAACGATGTTGCACGTCAACTTAATTTTGACGTCACAGCTTCTGAATCCGATGACGATATTCCTGAAGGCCCAGTTGCCCGTCTCGTCTTCGGTAGTCGTATCCATATTTATCATCGATGATCATCAGGAACAATTTCTGTACGTCAACCTATTTTTGACGTCACAGCTTCTGTATCCGATGACGATATTCATGAAGGCTCGGTTGCCCGTCTCGTCTTCGGTAGTCGTATCCATATTCGTCATCGACAGTCATCGGGAACGATGTTTGCACGTCAACTTAATCTTGACGTCACAGCTTCTGAATCCGATGACGATATTCATGAAGGACCGGTTGCCCGTCTCGTCTACGGTAGTCGTATCCATTCATCATCGATGGTCATCGGGAACGATGTTTGCACGTCAACTTAATTTTGACGTCACAGCTTCTGAATCCGATGACGATATTCATGAAGGCCCGGTTGCCCGTCTCGTCTTCGGTAGTCGTATCCATATTTATCATCGACAGTCATGAGGAACGATGTTTGCACGTCAACTTAATTTTTGACGTCACAGCTTCTGAATCCGACGATATTCATGAAGGCCGGTTGCCCGTCTCGTCTTCGGTAGTCGTATCCATATTCATCATCGACGGTCATCGGGAAACGATGTTTGCACGTCAACTTAATTTTGACGTCACATCTTCTGAATCCGATGACGATATTCATGAAGGCCCGGTTGCCCGTCTCGTCTTCGGTAGTCGTATCCATATTTATCATCGACAGTCATGAGGAACGATGTTGCACGTCAACTTAATTTTGACGTCACAGCTTCTGAATCCAATGACGATATTCATGAAGGTCCGGTCCGGTTGCCCGTCTCGTCTTCGATAGTCGTATCCATATTCATCATCGACAAGTCATCGGGAACGATGTTTGCACGTCGACTTAATTTTGACGTCACAGCGTCTGAAGCCATGCAAACCTTGAAAGATGAACCTTATTTCTGAATTTATCTCTTCATTCTGAATACGTTAGCACTTGGAACGGAACGATTCGGACGATTTTCGTTTTTGATGACGTCATCATTTTACGTTTGTCTATATATGGGCCGCGCGAGTGAAGCTTTCGCGCAGCTTGTTATCATTTCGTTCATGAATCCCGATAAGGAAGTCCACACCACGGAATAATTATATATTATTAGTGTGATTAACCCTCAATAAGGCCCTTTGGTACGACCGTTTTGGGAACACAGAAGATTTCTATGTGATGTAAATAGAGCTCATGTTATGTAGTGTTCGCTACAGCCGATTTCCAATTAAGAAGCTACATACCATTAATCGTGTTTTGTTTTGTAGCTATACTCGAAGGTTCAATAACTGTGTGTAACTATCCGTTTTTAAGGCAATTTGTGGCGTATTATTTATCGAACTACAAAAGAGAAAATTAGCCTATTTTTTGTACCTTCTGGCATCCCCATTCGATTTCCATAGTGGACAAATTTGTTACGTTTACGCAACTCTCATCGCAGAAAATGTCTTCGTGTGGGGCGCCGCCGCCGTGCTGAAAAAAAATAGTAATATATAACTAAAATGGCAGTTCTTGCAAGAAAGTGTTAAAAGGGCCCCGAACTAGTAAGCGTTTTTTCAAAAAGCTTCCTCAGATTTTGTCAAGTAGTAAAGTTTGCCCTTACGGTGTTGTCACAACCTGCGCGTGTTCACTGGGGAAACTCCGCGGCTGCGCGGCGCGCCTGTGGCGCAGAAATGTTGCGCGGCGGTCACACGGCGGTATCGCGGCGCAAATAGTCACAATCCCGAAAACGGATCCGCGGCTTGTGCGCCCCAGGTGCGCCGTGGGGCCGCCATATGTTAGTTATTAAAATGCACGGAAAATACCGTACACAAAAAGTCAACACCACACCCAACACTGCACCACACACCGTAATTAGACACAATATTTGCTAAAGTTTTCGTGATTTTTTTTTCTTTTTTTTCTTTTTCTGAAAAAATCATTTGTTATTGAATTGTTGTTGTATTATTCCATTGCTCGTCATTTCAAAGTTAGAGCACCGTTTGTTTTAGCATATTGAATGGGTAAATGTCTAAAACAGTATGTTTATATCCCTAGCATACCAAGAAAATATGTATTGTTAGGATTTATGCTTTTTTAGAAAAAAAAGATAATGCCGTTCAGTTTTTTTTTTTTTTTTTTTTTTTTTTTTGTTTTTATGTGTATTTGTTATCAAAATATGTTGTCCTTTGAACGTTCTTTTGTTTCCTTTGCTTTTCAGATTTTCAAGTTGCGATTGACGTGCGTGCTTGTCTTTTCGACGTTTACGAGTCCACTTCAAGGCTAGCTCTTTGTCGACTATGTTAATAACGAGTGATGAATTATTAGACGTGAGTTATTTCTGTTATCACGTGCATTTGGCTTGTGTTCTCAAGTTTTCATATTTTCATTCCTCTTATTCTTAGGCGAGAAGACAATGAAGCGCAGGGAATTTGTTGGCGGGGCTCGATCAATCCAGTGCCTCCGTGTTTGCTGGATTCTTAGAAATGCCACGACCACCGGGTATGTTTTTTTAATTGGATATATTCACATGATGCGAAGTTGCTTTTGCTTTGGAATAATGTAAATTCAACATGTATTGTTTTCTTTAATGTCCCTAACAGGGCCAGGCGTCTTTCCCTTTGTCATGTTGCGCTATTACCGAATTTATGTACTGATGTCTGTGCAGAACATTGGTCAATAATTCTGGTGAACTTTGTTATTGTTGTTGAGAGGATAAAATAATTTTTTTACAGTTTGCACACGCGCTGAAAGTGAAAGTCTGTGTTGAGGCGCACACAGCTGGGGCTGGGTGGACCGTGCCTACACTTGGAAGCATAGAAGTCGAAGATTGCAGTGTATTTTAAGAGGTTCGGTTGCTAATTTAGTTATTTTTTGCAGTTCTATGTTCCTCATTCGCAGTTTAGCGGCAATCGCAATCCCACGTTTCCTCCCAAACGAGCGGGAAACGCGGGATTCCGACCTTATTGTGAGCGCTAAATAGGGGCCTTGCCGCTAACACTAAGCCTTGCCTAGTGTTTAATTGCGGGACATGATTGGCTAATATGTCAGGAGACATGCGACTTTTCATGAAACGTGGGATTGGGTGTTTAGCTGCCAGGAAACGTGGGATTTATTTTTGTTTCGCGGGAAACGTGCAGTAGAAGAACAGAGTGTTTGCGTATTTTAGAACACACAACCGCATGAATACGTTTTCAGATCTTGACACGCGATGTGCTTGTCGTTGTCTTGTCTGTACTCGCTACTCCGGGTTATTTGTTTGCTTCTGGATCGCTTATGTGTATGTTACTTTTATTATTGGTCATATCCTTTCCTAATTTAAATCTGTAGGCGGAGTGATGTTCTGTTCTGTCTTTCAATTTGTGTTCCGTTTCACAACTGTTATTTTTCGCTTTTCAGATTACTGTGTGACACGCTCACTGTCTTCTGAGGATACTCGCGCTGTAATTTACTGTTCAAGAATAACGCCTACAATGCCTGTGAGTTTATTTCCTTATTTTCTCCTTACATTGTTGAGATTACGTTGTGGTCCTCCTATGGTGTGCTCAATAATACTAATTCACCGTTTCATTTTCCAGTCAAATTTGTTACGTTTTCAGGTTAGTCCTTCATGCACTACGCAGCCGGTTGGACAATTTTCTTCATTTCCAACGGGCCCCTTTTGAAAGAAGAAATGTCAATTGGAACCATCACCACTCGATCTTAAACCATTCGGTTGGTATTATACATTTGTGTATTTTATATTTGTAGTTTACTCATTATGTGCTGCCTATTAAAGGATCGCAGTCACTACAAAATCATCATTTTGCTTCGAGTTTACTTGAATTTAGTAAGGAATAAAGAAAATATTTTCCGAAACGCCGAAAACCGAATAATTTGAATTCCAACTCAGGGGTGAACAAGTAGAAAAGTAGTTCTACCTACCGCGGGATTATGAAACGTGTAGTGATATGCCTGCAGACCCTTGCACTATATGTAAAAACATTATATGCAGATTTTTCCGAAATAATTTGCATACTCCCGATCGGGAAGCAGCTGTATGAACACGTTGCGTGATCCTGCGGTAGCTTAGTAGAACTACTTTTCTACTTGTTCACTCCCTGAGTTGGAATTCAAATTATTCGGTTTTGGTTTTTGTAGATTGTAGAATATTATATCTTCGTAGTAGGAGCATTTAAGTATTGCATATTTGAAATAATCAAATGAAGTCCCTGACCCGTTACTTCTTTTAATCGTTAGTTTTCTATTAATAGTCCTTTTGTCGTTTTCTATTTGTTGATCGCTTTGACAACTTATTTGTATTTTCAATGTGTGCATTGTTTAATTACCGTACAACCATAATTTAATTGTCATTACGATTTTTATTTATTGATTTTTGCCGCTGTATTTAATTGTAAGTTTTTCCAGTTTTGTTTATTTTCTGCTCTGAATAAATATGTTTTTGTTGTTATGTATTGTACAGTAGTAGGATTGGTAAGGTGGTAGTATGGGGTACGGTATGCCTGGTTCACGCCCATTTCGCGCAATCGCCGCGCAACCCTCGCGCCATCGCCGCGCAACCTCCGCGCCATCGCCGCGGACTACAGGCGGAATCGCCGCGCCCCTGTGGCGCAAAGTGGATCCGCCGCCCCGCTGTGGCGGAGCCTCTTTTTACGCGCGGCGATGGCGCCAATGTTGCGCGGCGATGGCGCGAAGTTTCACGTTGTTTGTAGCTGTGCAAAAATAGTTGTGCGAGTTTTTTCGCCGCCCACATTTCAAATTTCTAGTGAAACACAGTACTCACCTTAGACCGTCCTTGTTTGCAAACCACTGCAAACGACGATATTTGAATGAATAGGGCGAATACAATTATAAGTGAGAAAAGGAAATTCGGTGCCGAATTTTGGACCATTACATGCCTGACGGTAAAATCTAAAAGTATTCCTTACTAGCGAACTATGATGACCCCTTGCTTAGGGGAAATTTACTTTCGGATGTGAAAGGGGTAGACCAAGAAGCAAACAAGAGAAAATCGCGATGCAAACTTTTCTTTATTCAACTATGAACATCTATGGCTGTTGGGAGGTTAATTTCTTCTAAAAGAGGGTACCACGGCGATTCTCCAATGTTCCAGCGTGACGTGCTCACAGACACATAAAAACACATCATTTTCCTTTTTTTAAATTTTACATAAACCATATGATCTTTGTGCTATTTTTGAACTTGTTGCGAAATAGTTTCTTATCTGCGCATTTTAAGTGTGGAAAACCAGCGGCTTATAGTTTTTATAGAACGAAAATCAAGATTCACTTTCAAAGGAGGAACTAACTAAAGAAAAATGTGCAACATAATGATGTTAAAGGGATCGGTTCACCTTAAATTGTGTCTGTTTTTTTTGTTTCTTTATTTTCTATAAGGAATAATAAAAATTTGGAATACAAAAAGTAGTGTTCTATTTCAATACTCACGGAGATATTAGGTGATAAAGTGGTGGATTGATCGGTCCAAAATGGCAAAGGGTAATTGTTTCTATACAAACAAGGCAGGACAATTACCCTTTAAGGTGAACACAATTTAAGGTGAACCGATCCCTTTATGTTTCGGGAAAGTATGAGTATGGCAAGGTTATTTATTATGTTGATTTATAGGATAACATTCTACAAGGACTATGGCTTCCGTGGTGGAACACTTGACCACTTGAATATTGCATTATACACTTAATTAGACACCGAAAATATAAATCAATCAAACAAAAAGAATAAAGAAACCGATCAATCTCTAACACAGTGAGTGCGTAATAAAGCATAGAAGTTGTAAAACAATAAAATTTACAGCAATATGATCCGGAAAAGGTGGGATAGATAAGCACAGCGAGAAATTCTTTCTTTACAATACAAGGATACATGCGGGGTTTAATTTTAGAGGTTTTGTAAGATTAATTTGTTAACAGTTGTAGTAATAAATCTAACACAACTTCAAGTAATTAACCACAGTGGAATTTTATCAGAAACGAAAAATCACGCGTTTTTGAAATGATGTCTTTGGTATGCGTGATGCACCCATTGTTGTGTGTGGGTAGAAGGGAAAAGGCTTGTCCATGATTATAATTCGTGGCCGTACATTTATGTATGCAAACGCGTACCGACAGAGCTAAATGTAGCAACCAAGGTGCATTACCTTATGCACACATTAACGCCATGTATTTGTGAAATGCTATCACAACTTGTTTTCGTGGGCTCCTTGGACCTGCCAACTTACGCCCGACAGTCTCAGTTTGCCCATATGGAGTGTACTGAAATAACTTGGAGCGACTTATTCCTATTTTTGATCAGCTTTGAAGAAGATAAGTGACATTTCTCTGGAAGAACATGATGTTTTGGGCTTGTTAATTTCATAACACGAAAATGGCAACCAACAAAGTTGTATGTACACACAAGCACAACACGTTTATTCTGACCCGACGCTAATTTATCCGAAACCATAGATCACAACGCACCTATGGTACAGATTTTCGGATTTAAGTCGGCTTATTGGGTAAAACCTACTAGGACTCCTTCGGACCACTGTAGACAACTGGTTCAACTGAAAATGGAAGTGTGTGAACACACTCCATAGGAAGTGTGTGAACCCAGATGACGGTTCACTGTTTTTTTTTTTCGTGAGTTAGCCCCTTCGGTGACCGCTTGGTGATCATGTGGTGACCAAGTTCCATCACCAGTTGATAAAACCAGTTGGTGACGGGCTAACGGCGGTTGTTCTGTCATTTATGTGGTTTCGGCAATTATTTCGTTTTCCTGTGTACGGTATCCTACTCCTACATTTGATTTTATTCAAATTCTGAACGTTGGTCCCAAGAAGGAAATAACCCAAAGGGCCCCGAGAGACGACAGATGTTGCTCGCAGGGAATTTCTTCTGTATTCTTATTATGAGGCAGCACAACTGAACAACACCTGCCCATACTAATAAATTTCCATTTTTCGACATTGCTCGAGGCATGGGCAGCCTAGTTACCTAGTATATATTTACGAGCCCCAGCTATCGAAAACATTTATCGTTTACCTCATACATTGATTACTTTGCTTTGCCTAACTCAGGATTTAGCCAGCATTAATATTTAAAATCGGAAACTAATTTCACATTTTTCCGTTGATGAGTACCCAATTTTGCAAAAGAATCCTACAATGCTTACGTAATTTGTTCATACTTCGTTCCTTTTCCCATACTGATGATAAGTGACCAATAGCATATTTATCTCATGATTTAGCAAAGCTTCCTTTTTTGTTAGGAGCACAGTAATCACAATGTATTTTTTTGGTTTATCGTAATTTTATTGGTAATTAAAAAACTTTCAGAAGTAAACATGCAAATTGTAATTTTGGAATTCCTCTACACGTATTTGTACATTATCGGTTACTGCTTCTTTTTGTTCCTGATCCTTATTGGAGGAAGTTATATTTGCGAATTCTGCCGCTCGAACAAGAAATACCAAATCCGTAAGTTTGCCTTATTATTATTTTTATTCAAGAGTGAGAGATCTAGCACAAGCACTGAGCTGCAGATGCGCTTACCGACGAGCTTCCGAAGACTAATGGTAGTAGAGGTGACAGTCACAGTTAGCCTTAAAAATAGTCATGCTTTATGGGGTTTCCAGTTCCAGGTATAGTGAAAATTTAGCGTGTTTTGGAAATGCACGAGAATTTTTTTTCATATTACATATGCAAGTTTCGTTCAGAAACACGGTAGTATTGACAGAAGCACACTGAATTTTTGGGATACTTGGGAACCCCATTATATCCTGCTACGAATAAGACATATTTCCAAACCTTCCTACAGTTACAGATAAGCGTGAAGGAGGTCGTCCCGTCGTGATCAGACAATTCGAAAGCTCCGATTTTCTTATTTCCGCCGAACCTGTGCTCGTCTCCGATAGGGATGAACCACATATTGTATGAGTACTAGATTGTGTACCAATATAATGAAGGTACCAATAGATTTTGTACCAATGTATTAATGAACTACCTAGTTGGTACTTGGTATCCGACTAAAAACCAACGTTTTTTCCACATTAATCGATAAATTAATTTGTTCCGCATCCTTCGTACTATAAAGAATATCACTACGGAATCCACTCACTAAATTGTTAAATTGTTAGCATAATATTACAAAATAACTCCCGTTAGCTTCCAAAGACTAAGTTTATGGTTTTATTTTGAAACTGCCAATTCAGTTTTTTTTGTTTAGACGTTAGTATACTATACTCACTATACTGTAATACTAATAATTATCTTTCCTATTTGTTTATCTTTACGACGATTTGTATGTATATATATATCACTATATTATTCTGTATTATTCATAATATTATCTATTCTGGAAAATGTGTTCTCTGTGAACAGGATCAGAATGCCTAATACGCATGTTTGTCCTATATCACTTGAATTATAATTCCCATGATCTACTAACCATTTTTTTTTGTGATAATCACATACAACATGCTCAATGAATACTGCTGACAATTGAAATTATGTTATTAAACTGTTATTTCTCATTGATGTGAGACAACATGAAAGATACTGCATAAAGCATAAAGAAGCACTATCACAAAAATCACACAGTTGGTATTTATTTCCTGAATCTACGCAGATTAAATTGGTAGAATGGAGTACAGACTACAGACGGTCTTAC
This sequence comes from Pelodera strongyloides, assembly GCA_036852015.1. Taxonomy (NCBI): domain Eukaryota; kingdom Metazoa; phylum Nematoda; class Chromadorea; order Rhabditida; family Rhabditidae; genus Pelodera; species Pelodera strongyloides. Next base: position 50,104 of record JAANDG010000586.1, on the reverse strand, counting down.
AATTAGAAGTTCTTTGGTGGTGTTTAACATTATCAATATCTTAACCTGTCTGTATTTCGCTCTTTTCCGAGAGGTTTCTTTCTAACGAGATGCTCTTGGATATTATACTTTAGAAAACTTAACAATTACTATGCCTGACATACACTGATTTATTAATCGGTTCACTAAACATCTGCATATTTGCCAGTGGCATTTCAACAAAACACTCATAGGAAATGAAGGGAGCCATCTGAGGATGGTTCTCGGTCTTACCCTGTACCGAACCGTTTAGCGACCACTTATCGACCCCGTCGTCACCAATTTTTCTCGACGACCATCAGCAAATCGTCACCACGTGGTCGCCAAGTGATGGACGCCAAATCGTCGCCAAATCGTCGCCAAAAAGCTACATACGGTTTTTATGTGGTCGCGACATTCCGTCTTCTTGTGCATGCGTTCTAGTCTGACGTTTCGTGGCGGGACCCGATAGTAGGCGGAGTCGTCCTCTGGAACATTGCCAAACAGCCCCTCTGTTCACTGTGTAATGCGAGCATGCACAAAGGCAACTTTCGCATAATGTTTTATTTTGATCTGAGCCGTAAAGTTGCTGAATATTACAATATAAATGTTTATTTAGCACATTCATTTAAATTATTAAAATCATACAATCACTAGAGAAGCTTTCACAATTTTTTTCATTAATTGTAAAAAATTCTTATTTCTTTATTCGACTCAAAATGCCACATTTAATTGCTACTGTTCATACTCACTTATTCATAGAATTGAACTAACTGGCAACAAGAATTTTCTTCACTAAATTTACAAAAATCACTGACCAATTGTCTATTATAATTATAATTAAATAATTATTATTATTGCAATTATTACAATAAAATTACCGCTATTTCATGTATTTAGTATAAAGCGGTGTAGCACATGGTTTTGAAACATATTCTAGACAACCAGCATTCTCCTTCACATTATGAAATATGGGTTCATTATTACTACTTTTTTTGTGGGAATAAAATACATGGGAATAGTTCATTGTGTGTTTCACATACCGCGTACCATAACGCTTTAAATTTTTCAAATACGTTATTGCAAAAATAACAGATTCTTTTCATTTCTTGAATTCCTTCTGTCTGACATTTCCCATATACAATCAGAGGATGATTCATTGCAATTTGTGCCTTTTTCTGTCACATTTCAAATGTTTATTTTCTTTCGGCCGATAGTCGATATTAGTCCATGAGAGCCTCCTATGCACAAAGTTTTATTTGAAAATAAAACAAATTACCTATTAAATTAGCAGTCCTCAATTTGATAAATATATGAATATTTTATTACTTGCGAATATTTTCTATCAAATTCAATTACCGCATGATTACTACTTTTTTTGTGGGAAAATTCAAATTAAACCCGGTATAGCAAAGTTAGCAAAGTTTCATACGTTTATCATCAGCAACCAATTATCATCTGTGTACTTGGAGATTCTGACATTGTGTGCAACCTTACTGGTGGTGTAGCCTGTCATAAGTGAGCTTGAACTATTATTGGCATACCGTATACTAGTGTTTTTATGCAGAGATATATGGGCACAAACATGTACAGACGTTGATATTCCTTTTCGGGGTGGGTCTCGCTTTTGAAATATGCATACTTATCCAAATTTGCAGGGTCCACCATGGCCCACCTTGTGCTCGAAGGCCTCCCAGGAGTGGCCGATGGCTCATGGCAACTCAGCATTCTGGTCACTGATATGAATGTGCAGGTTGGTGTTTTTACGTAATCATTGCAGTTTAATATATATTCTGGATTTCTTGGGATTTTGGGTGCATCGTTGTCTTTCCGATCTACTCGATGACGGATACTATAGTCGTGTCGCGTAGTTTAGACTACAGTTCAATTTCGTTTGCTGAACTCACCGAGCCGCCTGCGTGCGGAGTGCGGAGTGCAGAGCCGTGATTGTAATTACCATACTTTGAAAGATCCTACTATCTTTTTCAGAGAAGTCTCTACGTGCGAGGCGATTTGCATATTGGAGGTTTGATGCTCAGAATTGTCCAGGAGCTAGGTTGGTTATCTTTTAATTCATGTATTTATTTTTCGATTCTTACATTTTTACATTGATGGAATTGTAAAACCTTTTTTTAAACAGTTACTGTTTTGTATTGTTCTTGACCATCGTTTCCTCTTTTTATGTCAGTGTGTACGTGTTTTCACTTTTTCATTAAAGCTAAATACCGGCCGGTTATTGAAACACATCGCATACACCAGCATTATTTTGCAGCTTGTGCAAATGGACATACATTAGAATAAAATATCGAGCAAATTAGCATAAATACATACGAATTCAGCTGTCCACCATGCGTTTTAAAAACAGGCCGGTATTTCGCTTTAAGTATGTGCTAACTTGCCTCACTATTTGTCTCCAATGTCTTCTTTATATTTTGATGTTCTGTAAATCATTTATTTTCCTGAGCCAAACATGCAAATGTTTAAATGCTATAATTAACCAAGCTGAACTAAACTTATCGCGCAAGTCAAGTGCAAACCCCGACCATTTTTCGTGTACATGTCCTTTTGGGCAGCTGTAGTCCCTCCCGGCCGATGTATATATCTAATTCTGTCTAAAAGCCTACAAGCCAAGAGTTTCTTGTAAAAATTACTGATTGCAAAGGTTAGCGCTTTCAATCTGGATATCTCCAAATTGCATATTTTCTTCCTTCCTCGCCATTAGATCGTCACAACATTTGCCTCGTTCATTTGGATTATCTTTTTCTATGAGATTTCAACTCTCTCTCTATCTCTATTCTTTCTCTCTTTCTCTTCTTCCCAACTGATCTTTTACCGTCAACCGTCCCGTCGTCTCTCATCCAAATACTTGGCATTATCTTGTCCCGTTATTGCCCACGCCGGCCGGTCCAAACACTTTACAACATACATATCCAATACCTTTGGTGTCGGCTGTTTGCTCTGTTTTTCGGATTCCCTCCCTCTCCCTCCCTCTGGGAGATATCTGTCCCACCCAACTGGGGTTCCAACAAATAACAAATAATCAATAATCCTCAAATGCTTATTTTGACTAAAAGTATTCCTCACTTTTCACTGGGATGATTCCAATATCCACTTAATTATTTATTCCGAAACAAAATGGATTTTGGATTGTATCATTGAATAAAAAACGAAGAAACAACGAGAGGGGTGAGAAAGAGAGGAATATAGGTTGACAAGAGAGGATAGAGGGAAAACATCCTAATTATTCAGGAATGAAGAATGGCTGAAGCAAAATATCGGCCGGTTTTTGAAATGCATCGTAGAGAAAGTTGCCCGAATTTAATTTTTTATTCTAAATTATGGTCATTTGCGCTGCATAATAATGTTGGTACGCTCGACATGTTTCAAAAATCAGCTGGTATTTCTTTAAAGTTCAGCTTGAGCGTATGTACATATGTATGTGGATTGTTGAATTTTTAAGCCTAACGTGCAAAACTGGGTTGATATTCCCTTTAAACAAAAAATCTTATCTGTTTTGTTGAGCGGGTCCATTTAGAGAAATACGTAAGCGTTATAGTAAGTAAGAGCTCACAATTGTAATCACATGTTGTTATACATGTCTCGCAGGCTAAACCGTATAGTTCGTAGCTGTAGTCAAATATTTGCATAAACCTGCGCGCACACATGATATGTGCAAATGTTCCCATACAGTACGGTGCGTGGTTTACCGACGACTTTATGTAACTGCGACTCTGCACTGGGGCTAACTATTTTTCAAAACGCGATTATAGCTCTCCTGGTTCGTAAGTATCAAGCTAACAACCAAGACAAAAACGACAAGATACATCTAACAATAAGCAACTGACATAGTATACTTGATAACTTCCGTTAGTTATGTTTTGTGGAACTTGTATCTTGTGTTTGTTACTGCCTAGTGTCTAGTAATCGCCTCACAAACCACGTATCACAACACTTTAAATTCACTTTATGTCTGGCGTGGTTGGGTCAAGAGGGTTTCCATGAATTGTTAGTTAGGGTCGGCGGGACATGTTCCCCAATAGTTTGTCCCATGCCCCCGGATGAGGTCCGCTTATGGGATAAAGCGGAAACGGGTCGTTATCCGCGATACACATTTCAATTTCAAAGTGGACCGGGAAGGGAAATAAGAAGGGAGCATATATGTGTATACATACGCGAAAAGATAATCCTTATTGTATCGTGAAAACATTTAAACCAGTATAACAGCCGGTTTTTGAATGTTGAACTGTGTATTCATTATATACAACTGTGTACCGTGTTAGCATAAAACATTGACCCCAGTTCGACACCTCATAAATCGTAGGGAGAATGCAGCTGCAGAACAGTCATTTCAAAAGCGTGCTGTTAATGCATACAAAGTAAAAGTACCATAAACAGAGAGCAGGAATTATTATCATTATGCATATAATGAAGACTGAATAATAATTAATATTTAGATGTTGAAAGAGATTGGTCAGATCATGCTCTATGGTGGCCTGAGAAAAGAAGATGGCTGTCACACACAAGGAGCACACTTGATCAGGTTGATATTATTATTATTATTATTATTATTTTTAATTATTTTTTAATTACTATTATTATTAATTATTATCATTATTATTATCATCGAAATTAATATAATTAAATATACTTAAATATTTAGGTCGGAGTCACGGCAGAGAGCCAGCTTGAATTCACGCCAATGCATAAGGATGCAAAGTATGTCAATTTTTTCCGTTAAATGTTCGTTAAAACGTTAAATTCCGTTAAAACGTTAAATGTTATGAAAATGAAAGAGGGACGCCGTGTATTCTGGGAAAAAAAATTAACTTAAATTTAATCCGTTCTGGAAAATCATTGTATTTTTTCTTACGTTGTCCTAATAAGTTCCGTACCCTTACCCGACACGGTACAGTTTCATTTTTTACTACTTTTAAAATTAGATTTGTATGCATCTGTCTGTTACATATAATGTAGTATGTATTGTTTTGTATTTTAGAATCCAGCTTCCCGATATGCAGCTGATCGACGCTCGTCTGGACTTCTCCTGCAATGTCGTACGTGCGACAATCAAGTTATGTCGAGACCTTGGCATACGGTACTCGGAGGAACTTTCCCTGAAACGGTGTGTACGTGTGTAACTGTGTAGACTTTTCACTTCCACAAGTAACAAATTCAACGCATTGGTAATATTCATTCTAAGGCGGTCTCATACAATCATATTCACTGCTTATACATCATACGCTGCAAATCTTCAATGAGTTTTTAGGGCGAGGGGATATGTTATTGAATAAGTCAATTCCGTGAATTAATTAGCAATTCAGTATTTTGTTTCAGATACATCCCACCAGATGTACTTCGTAAAGGACAATCGTACGAGCATGAAAATGGTGTTGAACCAACACGGCCGGGAGAGGTACTTTGAATATTATATTACCAGACGTATCGCCGCCTGAGGCGTCTTTCAATGTTTAAAGCGAAATACCGGCCGGTTTTTGAAACGCATCGAGTACTCCCTGCTTTCCTATCTTTCATATGCAAATGATCATAAATTTGAATGAAAAATAGACCCCAATAGACCCCTTTTAGCATAACTTCATAAGAATGCTGATATCTGAGATACGTTTCAAAAACCGGCTGGTAGTTCGCTTTAAGGTGCAGGAACAGTGAGCACACTTGGGTGAAAATTTTACAACGTATCTTGAAAAATCATGAGATAAGATTAGATTTCGCTTGTACAACCTGGGCTTCGATACTCCTTTTATAGCCTCTTAGATATTCTAATTTTCTTTCCGTTCACACAAACAAAAGACCAAGTAAACTCTTCTCCTTTATATAATAAGATTTTGTGAGCGGAATCATCTTCGCACTCCCGCTTATTGTTTTCTAAAAGAATGAAGCGACTGTATGATCCTACCCGGCTATCGCCGTCTGACACGACTTTTCACTACTACGCAGGCTATGTTTATATTTCGAAATACTCAACGAATGAGCATATTTTTGTGAAGCATCTGAAACTATATTACTTTTTCTAGGAGTCAGTTGGACCGATGACTCTTCGCAAGGCCACGCCCATCTTCGCGTCCCAGTCAAACCTTGATCGGTGGGGAGACTAGTGCATTTTTACAAAACAAATGCTTGTTCTAATTTCATTTTTAAGCCCATTACGCCTTTAAAAAAAAGTTCCCAAGCCTAACTGGCGGGTGATACATATTAATAGATGTATTTTCCATCTGTACCAGGTTGATATCGGTAATTTAGACGTCGTCACCAGTCGCCGGCCCTTTCCACCCAGGGTCATATCTTCAACGCCCACGAGATGGGAACCCTTCCCCGACATGGTGGAACACTACCCAGAGGTGTCAGCCCTGGACCTGGAGCGGTAATACTACTCTTAACATCATTTAAATTGTTCAGTAGCATGGCTTGCACGAAGGGTATTAGTGCTACAGTTATATGTTTGGAGCATGATGGTACTGACCAGGTTTGGATATTGCATGCATGATTGTGTTAATTTTTGACCCATTTTAACAATCCTAAATGTTTAAAAATACAGGGCCACGCGTAAAAAACTTTCCTGAGAGAAAACAATAGTACCTAACACAATACCTAACACATAGTTGTCATGTCTACAGTTGGTCGCTTCATGTCACCAATTTGGTGCAACATGCATGCTAATTGCATGTACTAATGTGAAAATTGATTTGTTCGTCAAGGAAAATGATTAACATGCTAAAGTGAACGTTACTTGAATCGGTACATTTATAGTTGGATTTGGAAATATTTCAGAAATCAACATCGACAGCATCGTCGCCAGCATTTAGTCTATACAGTGTAACATCTTTTTTGTAGGTCTAATGCCCCTAGCCCCCCCCCCCTCGTTGCTTGTGCTTTTTAAAGCGGTATGACCCGTGGCCTGCGAAACATCGGATGGAGAGCTAAATTTCTATGCATGAAAAATATTGAAACATTCGGGGAAGTTACGCTGTATTTATTTGCATATAAATATAACACAGGGAAATGCAGTTGTCTAGTAGTCTAGTTCTTGTTTCAAGACCACGTGCCATAACGCTTTAATTGTCAATAGTGTGCTCGTTGTGCATGCTTGTTTTGTACAATTGTCCGCTTTGGTCTTCTTTATACAAGTGTATCAGTCCCAAATTCAACCCATTGTTTTGGTGTTATGGGTCAACGATATGTGGGTGCGATTCGCTATACTACACCGCTATCGCTACCGCTACACTGATGGCGCGGTAGCAGTGCTCTGGTCTTGCACCAGGTTCAACCGGTGGCAGATCCTCCCTCTATGCTTTAGTGTCTTGTCTGTTGGTCGTGGTAGCCTTCACAGCCCGCTGATAATTAAGGTATTGCCAGTGTAGGTCTCCTAAAGATACTATTATACTATTACCAAGGTAATTAACATGTTAGGTATCCTTTGTGCTCTTTACATTGGTTCACTTTTCTACTTAATTTTACTTTTGTAATTTAGTACAACGACACAATGCGCCGCAACATGATGCCGTCCATCTCTTTCTGTGAGGGATTGGAAAATGAACAGTTCGATATGGCTCTTGTACATTCACCGAGAATCGCACCCAGTAAGGTACGGTAATCTTTTATACTTAAAGCGAAGAACCGGCCGATTTGTGAAACGCATCGAGTAAACCAGCATTCTTACGCAGCTTATGCAAATGAACATAAATTAGAATAAAAGATCGAGCAAATTCGAATAAGTGAGCGTAAGAATTCAGTGGTCCACGATGCGTTTCAAAAACCGACCGGTATTTCGCTTTAAACTATTAACAGGTTGAGAGCAAAGAGTTTCAGCTTCTCACCCAATGTAAACGGTAAACCTTCTTTATTTGCCTACAAAGTTATTCTACGCATAAAGATAAGGTTGAAAAAGACGGACGGGCAAGTAAATGCAAAATACGAATAATGATTTTCCTTTACCGTATGGTGGTTGTATAAGAAGACCATTCCTTTTATTTATCTTATCGTATGTGACTCGTAGTATGAATTTTTATCTAATTCTTAGGATATGCCCGTGTTCCGCCCTCAAAACTACGTGGAAAAGGCTGCTCTCAACAGAGGATGGTTGGACAGCAGCAGGTATAGATTATCTTATACTTCTACCGTGCAAAGTGAAGTGAAACATTGATGGATGCGGGGCCTACAAAAATGGGCGGGCATACACAAGACGGCGCACCCATTTCCAAACAAGATTGGGCTCCACACCAGCAGTTTCCTCAGTGTTTTTGTAGAATTTCTAGGAAATTGTCACATTGACTTTCCTCCATAATTATAATTTTTATAATTGTAGATCGTTGATGGAACAAGGTGTATTCGAAGGCGATATCGTTCTTCTTCGCTTCAAGTTCATGAGCTTCTTTGACTTGAATCCCAAGGTATTTCCTTTAGTTATTCTTCAAGAGAGAAAAAAATATGCTCTGACACATTGAAAAGGGTGAACTATATCGCTACAGTAGTTGCGACAGAGAGTCCCCAAAACCACTAAAGTCCCGAACGTGATTTTTTTCAGTACGACCCGGTTCGTATCAACCAGCTCTACGAACAGGCCAAGTGGAGTATCCTTTTTGACGAATTCGATCACACTGAAGAGGAAGCCACTTTGTTTGCTGCACTACAGGTAAATACATATTCATATTAATTTTCTTTGAAAGTGTACTATAGCAACCGTACGTAGTATTGTGACCATTGCATGTAACTTTGTACTGTTAATTAAACTGCCGTACTGTTCTAAATTAATGTAATTACCAGAAAAAGTACTACTGTACTCTGATAAGCCGCTATATCATGTAAACTAGTAGTGGTGCACCGCAAGACATTATATAAGCAAGGAACGTAAATATAAATATTTTTAGTTATTATCAATGAACGTAAGTATTCGCTTCTCGAACATATTCATGAAGTATTAATGAAAGGATTTTCAGCTTCAAGCCACCCTGCAGCGTGATTCACCCGAACCAGAAACTGCTGCTAAAAGTGATGTGGATATTCTCCTTGATGAATTGGTACGGCGCTTTTTATGTTTATTTTTCAAGTGTAGTGCCCTGATTTATTGTTAGGCTTTCGCCTGTGTACTGTAGCTCCTATTAGAGACGTTTGTAATTTATATGCGGTTGAATAGTATCCATATGTACTAGGTGTCAAACTGCTCTGCTATAATTGTTATTTATTTGTCTAAATAAATGGACGTGTATATTCGTTGCCCTTGTGAGGGTCTCGGGTTCGTTTTCCCGCCCAGGTGCTCACACCGCACCCAAGGTTTCTGGCGAGAATAATCGTCTTCCCGAGCAAATTGGGTACCAGGAGGCTTACAATTACCCATACTATTTTTGCTTAATAAATGTTATTTATATGATCGTTTTTATAGGAACAAAACTTGGACACATCAGCAATGAACAGGAGAGCCGATCTAACACAAGTCCCAGAGCTTGCCGACTACCTCAAATACATGAAGTGTGTCCTTTTTCCTTTATCTTGTATGGATTTTTAGAATGTAGGGTAGGCGAAAATAACACAGTGACCACTTTCAAGACACTCTAATATTGACAGCAGTAACTCTTTTTTGTGTATCCCCACCGAATTTGTAATCTTTGCTATGGTGCATGCTATGCTCTTTTTCGATGTGTATATTATTTGTATTCGTATTTTTTTTAAATTTAATTTTATGTTCCCCGTAAGTAGGAAAGGACTTGAACCTTTACTCTGTGGGACCTGGTTCTTATTTTCTCGCTTACCTTGTTATTTTGTACTTGTCGTTTTTATCAATAAACCTTTATATATGATACTGGTAACAGTACATTTACAAACTCTCCACTTGTTTAGGCCGAAGAAGTTGTCCGCTTTCAAGGGATTCAAGCGTGCGTTCTTCTCGTTCCGAGATCTATTCCTTTCATACCATCAGAGCAGTTCGGACCTAGGACGGGAACCGCTGGGACATTTCAACCTAAAAGGTACTGTTACGATTATTGTATAAATCCCTCTAACAGACATATCATCCATCCTTCAATCAAACTTTTAGCCAGCTCGTTTTGTATACGTTGTGGTTTTCTTTTAGTACAAATATCGTCTTCGGATCACTGCAATCGTACCGCCCGCTCTTGTTCATGCTGCTTTGGTAAATTGTTTATTTATTGTCACTTTAAATATTGATTTATATTTATTAAGGTTGCGAGGTGACTCCCGACGTATCGGTGGCGCAGGCTAAGTTCCACATCAAATTGCTCGTTCCAACTGCGGAGGGAATGACAGAATTTATACTCAAGTGTGATACGGTAGGTGTACTGTAACTTTTGATTATTCACAATATTATAAAGAAAATCTCTCTCTCTCTCCATATCTGTCCCTCTCACCTCAACCCCTCAACGGAACTCATGACGCATGAGAGATAATTACTGTGACCCGCGAAACTATTACATCTAGAAAACATTTCCATAACTACTTTTCATCTATTCAGGAGCACCAGTATGCCCGTTGGATGGCCGCGTGTCGGTTAGCGTCGCGAGGAAAGTCAATGGCCGACGCCTCCTATCAAAGCGAGGTCGATAGCATCAAGAATCTACTTCATATGCAAAGTTCAGGTAACGCGCCTATCATTTGATACCAGACGGCTATCGCCGCCTGAGGCGACTTTTCAATACTTCAAGGCCAAGGTTCCAAATGCAAGAGTGCAAACTCTTCGCCTTTATGTAAATATATATTTTATTTTAGTGGCACATTATCATAGAATGTAGGTGGGTGTCACGGTAAAATTATGGAAAAGTAGAGTATCGTACTAGCGGTTGAAACTAAAACAATATCTTCAAAAATGTAATCCGCATGTTCTTGTCCTATTGAATAAAAAATGGCCTTATGATTAGGACCAGAATTCACACTTGTTTTCAAGTTATGCATTTCAGCCGCAGCAAAGGAAGGTAATGTACGCAGGGCGGCTCCCGTACAATTGCCTACCGATTTCAATTGCGATGAGTATGTGAGTCAGCGGTACGTGAAGCGAGCCAGAAGTAAGCAAGCGGTAAGTCTTCGGAAACTTTGCGAATTTGAAGCACAACGCATAGTTACGCCCTAGCATGATTGTCAGACACTTCTCTATAGAAAACAAACCACCCCGAAGAATGACCTTTCGGAGGCTGTAGTAGCTTTTAAACGTAAAACCGGTATTTAGGTTCAAACAATAAGTATATAATAATGTTTGGTTGTAGTTGCAACAACGCGTCTCGGACGCGCATCAGAATGTGAAGCAATTGACGTCGACGGATGCGAAACTTCAGTATATTAGAGCTTGGCAAGCACTTCCCGAGCACGGAATGCATTACTTTGTCGTTAGATTCAGAAACGGAAGGAAGGCCGATCTTATTGGTGTGTTTCTTGGGAGATATATATATATATATATATATATTATATATATTATATTATATATAATATATATATATATATATATATATATATATAGAGAGAGAGAGAGAGAGAGAGAACAGGAGAACAGAGATAGATAACTTCAGCTGTTTGTCAGATATGTAATGGGGTTTCCATGTATGCCAAAAACTACTGTGCGTTCCTTTCCAAGTATAGAAAAATTTACAGTATTTTCCCTGAATTGAATATTTGACATGAGAAATTAATACATGGGTCTCGCGAAGTCGTAAAATACGGTAAATTTGCCCGGATACTTGGAAACCCCATAATAAAAGTTACTCAACTTCCAGGTGTTGCCTATAATCGATTGGTGAAACTTAACTGGGACAACGGAGAGAGCGTGAAGACGTGGAGATTCAGCAACATGAAGAAGTGGCATGTGAACTGGGAAATTAGACATCTCAAGGTACGTGGCATCTAATAGAATTTGAATGTTTGCCTTTTGAAGGCTTGTAAGACGAACCAGTTATTCGAAGATGTTGTTTTTTCTAACCAAATCCTTGCCGTTTGTTTGAACAATTGTTTTGCTATTCAGATTCAATTCGAAGGCGAAGATGTGGAGTTCAAGCCACTATCCGCCGATTGCAAGGTCGGTTTTTGATTTGTTAATTTTTTTTGATAATGTCTGTACAACGCGAAAATTTGACCGGTGCGCGACCTACAAAAAATGAGTGGGGCCCACACACGGCGGCCCAAGCTTTTCGGGCTGTAGGCCGAGCACCGGCCAAGTTTCCTCAGTGTAGGTGTAGGCAGAATAATTCCCGTTAAGCTCGAAGAGCTAAAGCTGGTATCGATCCGGTAACCCGCTAACGCCTTATGCCACATAGCACAACGACGAAGAACTTGTAAGGAACTGCATCCGACTGGTGTTCATAATATGTAATCTTCAGGTTGCCCACGAGTTTATCGGCGGCTACATCTTCCTCTCAATGCGGTCGAAGGAACAAAACCAAACGCTTAACGAAGAATTATTCCATAAGCTTACCGGAGGTTGGGCCTAATCTAATAGGCTTAACGAATTATTCTCAATGATAATTGCTTTATTGGAAACGACGAACAATCGTGAAATATTCTTGACCGTTTGACAAATAAATTGCGGTCCACGAACGTAGTAATAAGTGATTTAAAATGTGAGCACCTTTTCTCACAGCAGTTCTGTGTTGCATCTTATTTTGCGATTTTATGTTTATGAACTTTTACTAGCTTTCATTGAATTACATTTATAATAATATGGTCATTAAATGTTTGACTGTTTTCGTGCTTTTGGTGGTTTAATTACTGTAATGACTAATTGTAAGAAATTTTCGAAAAAAAAAATAGATTAATAGTTAAATTTACGCGTCTTTTTCCGTTTCACTACATAGACAAAACTGCCAGCTTTTACTTTACTTCGCTCACTATTTGTATTGGGGCGTACTTTTATGAGGGTGCTCCCCTTCCCCGTACTGGCGCGTTCTTGATGTGGGCGTTGGAACGGTTCGACTCCCATCCGCGGCGAACTTTTTGCTTTTTTGTTAAAGACCCGCACAAAAGTACGCCAGTGTCTATGTTTGTATATTTGTCAAGTTAATTTGGGCATTTGCTCAATGAATCTGTTCTACAAGCTAGATCCTTAACATTTAACATTATTGTTAATAATAATATTTAATTATGTGTTAAATTACAATAGAAACACACGTTTTTATGTTATATTACTTTGTATTCCTACGCATCCGCCACTAATAGCTCATCTGGGAGTTCATATTAGAAAATCTTTAACTCGAGAATACCGATAATGGACTTAACTTGTCATTGGCGTAGGTTGTATTTTGCCACGCCTTAAACCTTGCAATTTCGGTCCATTATATTAATAATTCGTTCTGTTGTTTTGCCTTCTTTTAGCTTGTCCTAATGCCAACAAAAATAATGTGCCTTTTGTGATGGGATTTGATAAAGTTTTAATTATAAATATTTTAATTGTCAATTTATATCGTCGCTGCGTCAACTTACCAACTTCTGCGCAGTACAGTAATGGGTAAACACGGCATTGCTTTCAGTTTATGCAGCTTTGTACGTCACCACATACTTCCCAAAAACCCAACGCACCTCATGTTTTAAAGCTGTATAGCAGTCAGGTAGCTTGTATGTATACATGGGAATGCTGCTGTTCAGCAAACGTTTACCAATTCACACACCGCTCAACATGACTATAGGACAATAATAATTTTTCACATAGTAACTTAAAAAGAGAAACACTCGTTTGGTCGTATATGTATGGTCATAATAAGAATGACAAATATGTGCTCTACTCGCAGTTAATCCAAGGTCATGACTAAGGATGTTGGTTAAAAAAAACGACTATATTCTCAGAGTTTGGTCTCAGGGTGTGTCCCACTTCGTGTTCTTCCGGGCAGCAAGAGTTATCTGGGAAGCTAGGAAGCCAGAAATCTCTTTGTCGTTTAGTTCAATGTGTAGTTAAGAAACCTCTGACTCTCATGTTTAGCACTCCACACTCACTATATATTCTACAATACCACTGATTCTGCCTCTCATTCTTAACATTCTATCACATTTTTCTCTCTCTCTCACTCTGTCTTCTGTCGCTAACTCTCTTATATAACTTACACTCGTCAAGCTTCCTTTAATTCTCTAATTTTATCACATGCCATCGCCTATTCCGTCCATATTATCCACGTCTTATCTCTCTCTCTCTTTCTCACTTATCCTACTTATCTCTCCTAACTACCTCTCACTTTCCATGTATCCGCCATTCTCTCAATATATGTCATTCTCTCATTCTTTCCGCACTCAAAGCTTTTGCTCTTTCTATCTTCCTTTATTTCTGTCTCATACACTCTCTCTCCCTCCCACAACCTCTCTCTCTATTCCTCTCCCCAAACTGACTCAACCTTCCCGCATCACTCTTTTCCTTTCCTCTACCTCTTTCTCTCTCTCTCTCCCATACTCTCTAATCCGTCCTTCATATATCCCATACTCTCCCATCCTACCTCTCTCTCTTTTCCATACACTCTCATTCACCTCTCCCCACAAACTCTCTGGTGATGAGATGTTAATAAGAAAAAAACACGCATATTGAATAGGTCTATCTACATCACCTACATTCTCGTTTATCATCAATACCGTATACCTAGAAAGGTTTCCAGCAATCATTACTAAATGTACCAAGACTACAGTAAGACAAAGTAGGTAGACAGTCTTCGCACACCCACGCCCACCCAAGGCAATGGTTCTGGAGCACCCAAGCCTGGTGACACCCCCTTCCAACTGCGCAGGGAACGTTCTGCTACCTCAGCGTACAATGCCGGGAAACAGCCCAAGTTTCGATCCACTAGTGACAACCTCAGTGACACTGGTTGCAAACCGAGAGAGGTTGACTGCCAGACCGTACCGCTTGGCACCACCAGACGGGCTCTGTTTTTGGGTTCAACACACAAGGCAAAACCCAAGACCGCCTTCTAGTGCTCTGCATGCCCACCTCAGCTCCTAACACACCGTCGGCTGGGAATGGTCCAGGAAAAGCACTACTCATGCAGTCCCCGGTGGGTGTCAACAGCCACACGCATCTCAGATCCCGATCTAACGGATGGTATTTAGATAGTACCTCCGAACCGGGCGCCTCCCTTCGGCATTATTTCTGACCACGCATGCGCGAAACTGAGCTGGGCATGCAGAGTACTAGAAGAGCGGCTTGGGTTTTGCCAAGCATATTGAAACCAAAAACAGAGACCGTCTGATGGTGCCAAGCAGTACAGTCTGGCAGTCAACCTCTCTCGGTTGGCAACCAGTGCCACCAAGATTGACACTAGTGAATCGAAACGAGGACCATTTCCCGACATTGCACGCCGCGATAGCAGAACATCCCCAACGTAGAAGGAAAGGGGAATCACCAGGCTTGGATGCTCCCGAACCAATACCTTGGGTGGCTGTGAGTGTGAGACGACCATCTGAGTACCTCATCTTGCCAGAGGAATAGCACAGTAGGTATTGATTAATAGAAGCCCGTAGCAGATATACTGTATCGGAGACGAATAAGGACAAATGTGATGTTGACGACGTCGGAAAGCATTATTGTTATTATTGACATCTCACCGTCAAAACCTCTACGCAACCTCCCACTATCTTCGAACATCGTTAACTCCTCTCTCTCTCTCTCTCTCTCTCTCTCTCTCTCTCTCTCTCTCATCTCTCTCTCTAGTCCTCTTTATCTCTCTCTCTCTCTAGTCCTCTTTATCTCTCTCTCTCTCTAGTCCTCTTTATCTCTCTCTCTCTCTCTAGTCCTCTTCATCTCTCTCTCTAGTCCTCTTTATCTCTCTCTAGACCTCCTTTTATCTCTCGTCGTCGTCGTCGTCGCCCCTACCCCATTATCCTTCTACTAGCCTTCTCTCTATCTGTCTGGAACCCCGACTCTCTCGCTGTGCCTCTAATCAAATTTTATTTCGGTCTACTACCATTCTCTCCTTACAGCTCTCTCTCTCTCTCTCTCTCTCTCTCTCTCTCTCTCTCTCTCTCTCTCTCTCTCTCTCTTTCTGAACCTCGCTCTCTCTCTCTCTCTCTGAACGTCGCTCTCTTTCTCTCGCTTTCCTTCACACCAAGTTTTCTCTCTGTTTATCTACCTACCTACCTACCACTTTTATCCCCACCTCCTTATTTCGTCCCTCATTCCATTTTCTTTCTTTGCCACCTCCTCTTCCCTCTACTCACTCTCTCCTAACTCTATATCGGAACCGTTAAAACTACTAGAATATTTCTCGTTCCCTCTCTGTGGCGCCCTCACTTTGAGAATTTCGGCTGGTCTACCCGTTAAATTTTATTTCAGATGTTTCCAGCCCTCTTAGGGTGCTAACATGCAAACTTAACGCTTATGTTCTAATGTTTAGGTTCTAATGTTTGGAGATAATGTAAAAATACAGTGTGAATTTGCATGTCTTTCGGAAATGTCCATCCCGAACGATAAATTTGTCAACCCGAACGCGCCCTTAGGCCGTGTGTTGTGAAACGTGTGCTGAACAACATTTACCTGTATTGAATTTAGTTTCTACCGGCATACGTGCCAGTCGAAAAAAACATTTGCTTTCAGATTTTTGACGAACGTAGTTCATAGGAGATACAATGCGAAACAATTAATTTGCTGATCTCACACTCATATTTTTCTGGGTGTGTGATTAGTGCTTTCACCCTTCTTCGCGAAACATTTACCGCGTTCGAAATAAAACATCACTATAGAAAAAAATCATCAACAGTTGGTTGGTTTTGGCACCCTCAACTTGAGTAGCCAAATTATATCAAATTTCCAATAATTACTTTAGATTTTTTCATAACATAACACGCCCCGAACTAAACATTTTTCCACATTTCTCTTCTCGTCTTTAGAAAACTCAACCTAAGCGCTAGAAATTTGATATATTTTGACGAAAATGTAGGGGAAACCCCAGTATGCTTCAAAAGTTAAACTGCAACCGACCTTTGACATCATTGTCCTCGATGTAGTCAATGCCAAGCACGGGAGTGTCCTTTCTTTCCTCACTACCACAACATACGAAGCGAATTTGAGCCTTGATGGAGTCGACGTCAGATCGACGTCGAGGAGCACACCGATCACGATGAACAACTACTTCACATCATCTGCAAAGAGATATAACGTACGAGAGGGATAAATTCAAATAAAAGTACGAAGGGATATGACTCCTGGTTTTGAAACAATCGTGTGTACAGAAAGGGGGAAGCTATAGGCTATAAAGCGTATTTATTCAATGCCAAAAAAAGCTTCGAAACTGTGTGCATTAGCAAATTAACGGATTGTTCTGCTTGCCTGTATTGCTAGACAGAAATGATGAGATCCAGTATCTGAATGTTCATATAGCTTACCATTTCCTCGTGTTGTATGTAATGTTGCGTAGGAACGATGAAGTATCTTCATCATGTAGCTGTTTAGGTATTATGTGAAGTTAACAGTCCATCGCCGCTACTGCTTATATCATCCTTAAAATATAAACGTTAAAATATGAAGCAAAACAAATAATAATGGGGTTTCCAAGTATCAGGACAAATTTACCGTATTTTACGACTTCGCGAGACCCATGTATTAATTTCTCATGTCAAATATTCAATTCAGGGAAAATGCGGTAAATTTTTCTATACTTGGAAGGGAACGCACAGTTGTTTTTGGCATACATGGAAACCCCATAAACAGTCAACAAATGAGCATCGAAGACCGAAAGCATATCTCTCATACTTGTGCAAGTAGATTTACTTTGATATGTTAGCTAACAAATAGAGTAACAATAGAAAAGCTAAACTATTCAAACAAGAGATAAGGATGAAAAATCATCATCGGCTAAAGACACGTGTCTATAAAAATAGAAACTGAATACACGCAATATTTTATTTGCATGCGAAATCTCATATGTTAATGTTTAGTCTAATGTTCGCATGCTAAATTGTGGGCGTGGCCTTGAGAGGAGAGTGTAGCTTGCGTGAGAGAGGCCAGAGAAGAACAAGTTGCTTCCACCAGAAGTTCATAGTAAGAAAGGGGTGCAACTAATTAGGAAATTGAATAAAACGTTCAATTATAAAGCAAAACGAATAATAAACAATCAACAAATGAGCATCGAAAGCGTATCTCTTATATGTACTTGTACAAGTATAATTTTGATATGCTAGCTAACTATACAGTAACAATAAACTATAAACAATAGAAAAGATAAATTAAACTAGAGAAACACTATATCAGAATCAAATGGCAAAATTGGCTAAAGACACATGTCTATAAAAACAGAAATAAAAACACAAACTGAAATTACATGCAGTATTTTATTTGAATGCGAAGTCTCATATGTTAATGTTTAGTCTAATGTTCGCATGCTAAATTGTGGGCGTGGCCTTGAGCGGAGAAAGCGTGGATTGTGAGAGAGAGAGAGACCAGAGAAGAGAAACTTGCTTCTACCAGAAGTGTGTAGTAAGAAAAGGGGGCAGACAATTAGGAAATAGAAAAAAAACCGTTAAATTATGAAGCAAAACAAATAATAAACGATCAACAAATGAGCATCGAAAGCATAGCTCTCATATGTACTTGCGCAAGTATAGCTTTGCTATGCTATCTAACGAATAAAGAAACAATAAAATAGGTAAACTAAGCTATTGAAACGAGAGAGAAGGAACAAAAGGCATCAATGGTAAAGATCCGTGTCTAAAACAGAAACTGAAATTACACGCAGTATCTTATTTGCGTGCGAAATCTCATATGTTAATTTTTTCGCTGTTCGCATGGTAAATTGTGGGTGTGGATTGTGAGAGAGGCCAGCACCTTTGTTCTACCAGACAAGTTTTATAATAAGAAAGGGTGCAACTAATTAGGGAATATATAAAACGTGATAACTTATGATAGTATTATAAAGTTTATAAAGTATTAAAGTAAAGAAGTGAAGGAATGCGTTGTTTGATAATGGACAAAGAAAGAAAACAGTCATTCAGGAGCCTTTTCTAAATAGGTTGCAAAGTTTTTAGAAAGGAAAAAAGCTGACAGAGAATACAACCCAATAGAATAAAAAAGAAAACTAGCGCAATATCATAAAAAACACGTCAGTCAGAGGCTTAGAGGGAAAGTCTGGTGAAGGCATACTTACTACTTAATACTCAAAAGAAAGCCATCGCTTTAACTCTAATTGTGAGTTAGAATAGCTGATAATTGTTTATTTGAATCAAGAATAGGCTAAACTGAACCAAACGACAACACAATACTAGAACTGTCTATATAAAA
Organism: Pelodera strongyloides; assembly: GCA_036852015.1. NCBI lineage: Eukaryota > Metazoa > Nematoda > Chromadorea > Rhabditida > Rhabditidae > Pelodera > Pelodera strongyloides. Next base: position 30,912 of record JAANDG010000586.1, on the reverse strand, counting down.
CAACCTGAAAATACTCTCTCTATTTGTTTTCCCACTATTTTTCTTATTCAATCACAACTAGGGCTGTACTCTTCAAAAATATTTTCAGCATTTTAATTAATTCTTAGATAGTTTCGGAACCTGTCATCTGCCCTACTTTACCAATCGTAGTCCAAAAACATACCGCGATGTCTTATATGTCCGCGAATATTGCGCGATGAGTACAAATTTCGAGTTGGCAAGAATGTTTGCATTTTCTTTCGAAGTTCGCCAAATTCCTAGTCAAAAGTTCCCGGAACATTATAGATTCGCCATTCGTACAGCGTCATACTAAGTTATTACATCAGGGAGATGAGCACAAAAGCCAACACAGAGTAAAATGCCGAGCACTACAAACCCAATAGCTGGACACTATCAGACTTATTGGGTAAGACACCTTTTGGAATACCTTGGAATACCGGGCAGCCACGGATACCCTGGGCACCCATGGAATACCCGAGGCCGGGAGCTTTTTAATAATGCTTGTTATAAGATATTAGCACCTGCGTGTCCTGCGCATTTAATTAATACTTCAGAATTTTTAAATAACCGTATTTCGCATTATACAAATGCGTCGAAAGATCCAGCTTTGATTTCCTATCTTGCTTATTTGTAACATAGTGTCTATGACGCCAGAATGGCTGAAAATATATTTCTCGCCGCATTGCAAGTGTTGTCAGGTAAATATAAATATTTCCTAAAAGCTTTCGAATAAGAAGTGCCTTTTTATGTATTTACCCAGCGAGTTGCTAGTTGTTAATATCATGAATTTAGTGCCGGCTTTTTTCCTCGACCTATTCTGTTTGTATGTTATTGTAGTAAAATCGCCTTCAGAAATGAAGAAATTTTCGAGGCATTTGGCCGCACATCAGAGGCCGTATTCACCACTCCGTTTCCCTGCAGGGAATCGCTCCCTGGGGACAATTTTCAAAAAAATATTCCCTGGGGAGCGATTCCCCGACAAATTAGTGATTCACCATTTTTCCCTATTTCCCCAAATGCTGTCAGGGAGTAGGGAATCTGTCCCCACCTTTGGCTCGGGGTCTAATGATTCCCTGGGCACTTTTTCTAATGTTTACGGTTTTTATTTGATTTTTTCTAATGTGTAATTCCTTTTAAAAGGTTTTTAATTTATAAGAATAATATAGTGCAAATTATGGACAAAACGGGCTTCCATTTTTACTGCCAAAAATTAACCAAATTTGACTAGGAACTTAAATTTGAGCAGGTTATGCGGCTACGCCTCGTACACTATTCGATACTCAATATTTTTTTCTTTTATTGGTTGTAAGTGGTTTTCTAAAATTAAATTATACCTGCAAAAAAGTCTCATATTATATTCGCTGAAAACGAGATTACAACTCACGAGTACAAGAAAAAATATATAACGCAACGCTCCAAAAACCTTTTCAAATATTCAACGCCAGCGCCCCCCCCCCCCTCCTTATTTTCGAAAATGACAAAATGGACGTGGCACTCACTCATTTCTTAGCTCACCAAGAATAAAATGAAATTCACTGAAAATTTAGAATTCCCTCAAAAATACGAAAATGGAGTTTGCTCGGATGGAGAGGTGCACTAATAGTTTAAATTTCCGTTTAAAGTTTAATTTCCCCGCACAGTTTATTAATCCCTGTAGGGAAAAAATCCCTATCTCCCCAAATGAGTGTGAATCGGTTTGCAGTTCGGGGAACAGGGAATTTCTCCCTGTAGGGATAAAATCCCTCAGGGATTTTGTCCCCAGGGATTATTTGTCCCTGGGGACAAATTCCCCGTGAGTGGTGAATACGGCCTCAGGTATATTTCCAACCAGCCGTTCGAAGAGCCCTACGGGCTCTTCTCCTACTGGAGGATACCCTATTTAGAACATTCACACGTCTACAAATTCATTTATGATAAGGGGAACGTATTATATGAGTCTGGATCTCCATTAGACTAATGGTACCATGCAGAGCAACGCGTTACCCGAATCATAAGCTAGCATAGCTCAACCGGTAGAGCGTTGGACTGTGAATCGAGATATAGTGTGCGGATGTGGGTTCGAATCCCGCCAGCGGCAAAGATTTTGTGTGTTCTCTTTCTATTGTGAATAAGAAATTTTCCTTATGAACGGATTTCGCTGTGGACATAAAAACAAAACAAAATTCATAACAATCTCTTCTCCTTTATATTGTAAGATAATTAATTCGTTGCACAGCGTTGAAAGTTGAAACACGCAGACGAACAAGTATTATACAAGTTGATGTATAAAGAAGAAAGGCTGGTTTGTAATGGGGATTCCAAGTATGCCGAAAAATTACCGTATCTTGGAACTAACGAGAATAATTTTTCATATTATGTTTGCAGGTTTAGTGTAGAAATACGGTAGTATTAACAGAATCACACCGAATTTTCGGCATACGACGTTCTCGGTTGCGCGCGTAGCTAGTCGCGCAAATTGGAGTGCACGCGTACTTAGTCGCGCTTTTGTGAGCGCGCGCGTAGGTATCCGCGATCGGCGATGTTACCCGCGTACGCGGAGAGGATCGAGGTGTATAGATAACGGATAATGCTACATTGTGGGGTGGGTTATCGTCTGCTAACAATATAAACTGTGACAGACCGCCGCGAAAAAAAATCAGACGCACCTATCTCATCCATTTCGCAGGGATACTTTGCCACCTGTCAAAGTTCAGACAACGCCACCGCCCACTATTTTATATGGTTAACTCGTAAACCGCCTGCATCTTGCCGCGCCAAAGTTTCTCGACAGCCGCGCACCACGAAGTCATATGTACTTAGTTTTGCGCACACTTTGCTTGTGAAGCGTCTATAGGGCACAATTCCACCTATGTTTCAGGTCTACACTGTTATTTGCGATCTGCTTCTTGGATTGATTTTCACCCCGGTTTTCCTTTTTCCTCTACCTGGTGGATATCCTGATGGCCTCATAACTTACACAGACATACCCACGCAAGTTCAAATTGTGCGCGCCATGTTCATGTATATGAAGGGGGGGGGGGAGGGGGGGGGGGATATTTATGACTTGGTTGCGTGACTCGGGGGACTGCATGCAATATCTGAGGGGCAGCAGGAAAGAGCTGTACGACATTGCTGGTTCTCGCCAGCTTGCGGATTCTGGTGAAGTGTGGATGAATTGGCCTTTACGAATCTCTCGATTGTTCAGTTTAGGTTATCGGAGCAATTGCTATAATACAAATGGAAACTTCAATGTGTTTTTTGTTCCTCGTCCGACAACAGACGATTCTCACATTTGGAGACTTATTGAAATTTGGACCACTGTAAGTTTTGTGATGAACGACGGTATCTCATTGAAGGAAACGATTACTTTTGGTATAAACGTCTCTTGTAGAAGCTGAATGACCATACAGAATACAGAGAAATCGTTGAATTTTTTGAAAATTGCTGTAACGGGACGAAAGGATCCTTCTGCATAGTCTAAAATTAGTGTATTTCAGGCAATTTAAAATACTAACTTTATGCTTCCATATTTTGCCATCTTCCTATCTGGGCTCGCTATTCGGTTATTCGGTATCAACGACGAATGTCAAAGAAGTAATTGAATATTACACTGAAGTGAGTATACTGGAATTCAGCCTGAATGCGAAAAAAATCCCGACTAGAGCCTCGCGTGAGGAGAGTGGACGAAAAATCGAAAAAAAACCGCGCGTCCAAATCTGGTGCGCTGCGAGCAGTGGCACATCGGCATACCGATGCAGACGCACAGTTGACTAGTTAAATTTTAAATTTAACTTTGTTTTACGCTCCAAGGCGTGCACCTTTATTGAAGGGTGAAAATACAGATTCAGTGTTTGCTTATGACATGTTCCGCAGAGGTCCTGAGCAGCAGGCGACGAGTTCCAGATGACAAATTGCTCGACGTCTTCGGGCTAGTTTTTTCTAATGTTTACTAGTCCTTTACTACGGTCTTTTTCCTGTTTAGACTAACCCGACATCCGAGCTGGTTCATTATGATAATCCTGGACGTTTTGCTTTCGCCAAAGACGTTGCGATTATTCTGATTATTAACGTATTCGCCGTCTTATATATATATGGTTTATTGGAAGACAATAAATAAATAAACAAAGAAACAGCATGCAGTGTAATAATGATGTCAAATGTCTTCTTTCTTTTATTTTCTATAGTTGGCGGTAACATTCTACACAGTTATTTTCCGCTTAAATTTGTTGGTGTTTAACTTCACAGCAACTTTCTGAGCTTGTAAAACGTTCTTCTCTTGCAAGACCACGTGCTATGCAGCTTTAAAGATGACCGTCTATTACTTTAGTAGCAGTCGCGTCTTCTTTTTGGACTATGTGGACGCGAAGGAAGATAACAAATGAGAAAACCCAAGCAATGCAACGGAGGTGGATTAAAGTTTTACTTATACAGGTGTGTCGCAAGCAACTTATGACATGCAAAGAGCACTTATACTATATAGGCACTATCCTTAGTGATGAGCGGGAGCTGTATAATTTTGAGTTGTTATGGTTTGTCTGCATTGGTAATAACATCGGGATTCAGTATGTTGTAGGTGGTAGGCGCCAGCCACTTACAACCTGATGTTAACAAATGGAGTTAAAGCGAAATGTCAGCCCCTTTAGAAAATTTGCATATGATAAGCAAATCCTATGCTAATTTTGTACGATTGCCGTGGACAATCGTACATTAGCATAGGATACATAAGATTTGCTTATCATATGCAAATTTTCCAAAGGGGCTAGCATTTCGCTTTAAAGGGACAGGCCCATCAAAATAAACCTATATTTACGATACGTTCATAATGACTGTCAAGCATTTTTATTACAATATATACAACTAAATTTCACCTGTATTCGCCCTGGAAAACTTTTTCCGATGCACTCAACGTATATGTATACCATAAAACTGCAGATTTCCAAGCTATATATGCAAATTTTAATCGCATTATAATTTCACGATAAATTTGCATAGACAACAAGGATATTTGCGGTTTTTACGGTATACATATGCGTTGAGCGCTTCGGAAAAAGGTTTCCAGTGTGAATAAATGTGAAATTTAGTTTGTATATATTGTAATAAAAATGCTTGATAGTCATTATGAACGTATCGTAAGTATAGGTTTACACTGATGGGCCTGTCCCTTTAAGGACAAATATGCAGTAACGTGATTAGAAATTCGGCTCATTTCAGTTCCTTCTCCCTATTCTTACTGTAGGCGTGCCGGTTTCTTTCGCTTTTATTGCATTGACCACACAAACGGGCTCCCGAGAAACGCAAGATAATGGTAAGTTTTTTTAAAGAGAAATACCGACCGGTTTTTGAAACGCTTCGTGGTCAACTGGATTCTTGCGTGCTTATGCTAATTTGCTCGAATTTAGCTCGATATTCTAATTTATGTTCATTTGCAAACGCTGCGTACGAATGCTGGATGTGTGTCAAAAACCGCCGGCCGGTATTTCGCCTTAAAGGAGGAGGCTCACGAGTTTGAAGTGTTCGATGCCGTTCCTTTTTTCGAAAAAAACACGGTAAATAATCACCAATTACATGCATAATCAAAAAAAAAAAAAAAAAAAAAAAAAAAAAAAAAAAAAAAAAAAAAAAAAAAACGATAAAGTGAACCGGGTTATATCAACCGAATCCGCGGAAACGGTGCACCGGGGTCCAGCTCAGGCTGGACATACTGGCCATTTAAACTTCCCGGCGGCAATCTGCTCGGGAAGTCGATTTATCTCCGCTGGGTTTACCCAGCTACCAACTTTTACACCTTTGGTGGGGTGAGGGGGTTCCGGCCCGGGATCGAACCAGTGACCGGTGGCGTGGCGAGCAAAGGCCTTTCCAGTTGACCCATTTCCCACTACGGTGAATTATAAGTGAATCGCACTTGGCCGAGTGTAGTTTGTATCTTGGCTAATAGCCATTGCCCCGCGCGATCTGTGTACGGTGTTAGTTTTTGCGTTTAGATTTTGGCTTTCGATCACCTAGTTTCCAATAAAGGAAGCTTCTTTTGCGAGGCGTATAGTTCTGTGATTGATTTAATTCTCATTGTGAATAATATTTGTGCTATTATTAATGAAAACAATAAAAAGAAGGACGATTTGAGATGAACCGATCCCTTTAAAGAAATTATTTAATCTAAGGAAAAAGCTTAATTTAAAAAAACGACCGTATGTTTTTAAAACCACTAGTAAGAAGCAAATATGCACGCAGTGTGCATAACAGTAAAACAGGCGTGCCTTTCTTTTGCACTACAAAGTTCACAGGCGCTTCGAGCGCATATTTTCTGCAACATATTAGCCCGGGATGGCCCTGCTATTTACCCGGAGGCCGTTTTTGTCTGTGTTTTCCGTCCCTGAAAAAAAACTAGATACTACGGTGTTTTTTTAAATTAATTTTTGAGATAAAATTTAATATTTACTTTAAAGTGTGTTTCCGCGCTTTGTTCTGCATTTTATTGGTGTTTATTTACCATGTTCTTTCGAAAAAAGGCAAGGAATCGAATACTTAAAACTCGTGAGCCTCCTCCTTTAACCTAAAAATTATTGCACAACTTTAGTAGCTATAACGTGCCTAATTTGGTTTCAACAATCTTAATATAAATAATTGCTCGATTACTGTTATAGCTTTGTCGTACATTACAAGTTTTTAAGAATAAGAATAATTTATGACGTGCAAATACAATTCAGTAACTGAATGAAATTTATTTTATATATGCGACATGGCCTTGGACAAATAGTTATGCTGCTCTTTGGCTTACATGGCCCATTCTCCTCTCTGCTCACTCTTTTCGTTTACAAATCATACAGAACTTATGTTATATATCTTTTCAAGAAGAAAACGGATATTGCTGCAGGTATGCATATGCACAGTTGATTGGCCTACTCAGTGCGTTCAGAAAACACTGAAGGAAACTGTTGATGGGCAAGATTTCCTTCAACTAAAAGTGCAACTTGCTTTTTTTTTCAAATCGGTCATTAATGTGGAAGAGGATCCAGTAAGAAAGCATATAATGGGTTTAGAACGGGTATAGCCATCATGAGTTTCATAAAAAAAATTGTCTTAACTATATTTTATGTAAAGTTTAAAGGGATGGGTTCACTAGAAAATCACCTGGTTTTTGACCTTTAGTTTATTTACAAAGGTAGTAGTCTTGTTTCCTGGGGAAGATGTTAGTGAGGTATTGATAGCACTGAACTAAAAAAGGCGCAAAAGAGTAACTTACAACGAAACTCAAGAGTTGCGCGCGGCAACAGTTTGGGGGTGTTTCCCGCAAAAGAATTTGATGCGCGCCGCAAAAGTTTTTTCACCGACTCTGGTTGCCGTTTTGGTGCGGGAAACACCCCCAAACTGTTGCGGGAAACACCCCCAAACCGTTGCCGAAAAGGTGCGGAAACGGTGCGGGATAAGTAGCAACTGCAAAAAAGAAAGCAGCGTGTTGGATTCGAGCCCTACACTCTTGTTAGATAATTTCTCTGAACAGCGCTTTAGACCACTCGGCGACTCGGCCTCACGACACACGTGAGATCTGTGCTTGCGGAAAAATATTAGTACAACAACTGCACTTACGGCAGATCCTCGGAGCGCTTTCAAAAACGTTGCCGAAAAGGTGCGGAAATGGTGCGGGGCGCAACTTGCGCCCCGCACCATTTCCGCACCTTTTCCGCACCTTTTCCTGAAACACTTTGCGCGCCATTTCCATTCCGCGCGCATTTTGTTTCCCAATCCTTTGCGGCGCGCATTTTGTTTCCCGAAATGGTGCGGCGGGCAACTCATCGGCTCTCAGTGTAGGAACACATAAGAAAAGGTTGAAACCCACTGTTTTGAGAAGAATCCTTTGTTAGCGCGATAGCGCTAACATAGTTTGGGGTTAAACTATATGTTTCATCGTTTATTTTACTGAAAACTGTTGGAAAACAGTGTGTTTCAGCCTATTTTCAGCCAAACTCCCCTAGGTAACAATTCGAGAAAGTTTACCTTTGTACAATCAAACTAAATCATAAAAAAACAAGGTGATTTTCTAGTGAACTCATCCCTTTCATTCAGATGACGCACAAGTGGCGCGAGTAACCTACAATACAACTGATGGCTAGTGAACAATACACATATTGATGACGAAACTGCTCATTGAAATCGACTGAAGGAAAGGAGTTATCAGCGTCCAGCTTCGCATTTGACGTCGTTTATTTTTTTATGTAATTTATAAAGTGTATTTATTTATTATGTACTCTTTGTATGTAAGCGATGAATCCTTTGTATATGGACACAAGGCGTGAACAGGTTAGTTTTTCAATAATTACATGTAAAATTAGTAGTGGCAGCGCAGCTCAGATGCCCTATTCACCAACACACAGGAAACCCTTCCTAGGCTCATCAGCGCTCTGAATCTCTTCTGCTCTCTCTCTCTCTCACTCTCTCTCTCTCTCTCTCTCTACGCACTCTTTAGCTCCCTGGGGAGGCCAGCGAGGGCTCCCTGTGTGTTGGTGAATACGGCCCTAGAACGGGTGTCATGGTTTATTGCATTTTCGACATGCTGTCCGAATGGTGCAGGAAATGACTAGTTACAATGTGATATACATTTCCTTAACTGAAATGAAACACTGCTCTGCGCTCCACGCGGCGCAATTTTTACGGCAGCGCGATGGAAGCGCACAAGTGCGCCTCAGCTGTGCTAAGCTTGCCCCTAACTGCTAACTGAATCTCCCCCGCAAATTGGCAATTAAGCAGGCTGCGAAAAAAATTTTTGCGCATTAAAGGGGCAGGCCCATTTCAAATTACCCCTATTTTTGCTGACTACATCGGATTCTCCGTCTCAAATATAGTAGGCTGAATTTTTTTTCAATTTTCAGTCGCAAAATTCACGCAGTATTCAGCAATTTTCCATGGCCACTCATACCCAACTATATATCGCAGTTGTCACGCCCCTCCGCGCTAATTGGGCAATATGCTCTATTGGGCGTGGCAATTGCGATATTGGCCAATCAGCGCGAATGGGCGTTACAACTGCAATTGATTGTTGTGGATGACTGGCCATGGTAAATTGCTGAAAACTGCGTGAATATTACGACTGAAAATTGGAAAAAAATTCAGCGTACTATATTTGAAACGGAGAATCCGATGGAGTCATCAAAAATAGGGGTAATTTGAAATGGGCCTGACACTTTAATTGCAAGTCCAACAGGATGATTGTGAATAATTACTTAGTTAATGAGATTGCAAGCAATTAGCTGTGCATTCCACCGTTCCACTAACAATAAGTTTCATCCAGAGACAGAGAACATACTTTAAAAAAAAGCTTGGCATCTTGACGCTTTTACGACTGGATTATCGATTCTTTTAATTAAACTTTTACACATATATGTTGACATACTGTACTCATGGGCAGTGCGCATGGGCCTAGATCTAATTTCTTCGGAGCTCCTCTTCATAAACACTCATCCAATAATACATATCAAAGGACAAGGAGATCAAAGATATCATCACAGCACAATGAACTGGATGAGTGTTGTCAACGCGCCCTCTATTTAAAGCGAATATGTATGCAGACAAAAAGAGCAAAACAAACGGAATACCTGCGTTTTCCATCTCAGACATGCATTTAAATACGCGACTAAATATATAAATTCGAATATGTCACTGTTGCGTGCTATTTGTCGATATCTGCACACCTATGCTAAAATTTGCTCCATCAGACTCAAATTTTTGCCACGGGTCTGATTAAAGGGACAGGCCCATCAAAATAAACCTATATTTACGATACGTTCATAATGACTATCAAGCATTTTTATTACAATGTATACAAACTAAATTTCACCATTATTCGCCCTGGAAAACTTTTTTCCAATGCGCTCAACGCATATGTATACCATAAAACTGCAGATTTCAAAGCTATATATGCAAATTTTAATCGCATTATAATTTCACGATAAATTTGCATAGACGACAAGGATATTTGCGGCTTTATGGTATACATTTAAGCTGAGCGCATCGTAAAAAAGTTTTCCATGGCAAATAAATGTGAAATTTAGTTTGTATATATTGTAATAAAAATGCTTGATAGTCGTTATGAACGTATCGTAAATATAGGTTTACTTTGATGGGTCTGTCCCTTTAATGTGTTTACTATTGAAAAGATTAAATTTGCAATTCATTTTCTTTTAACTGGGTAACTTTAGACAACTTTTGTTATTGTTTCCTTAATGGGGAACGTGCATTCTATTAATACAGCTTAACTTCAAAAAGGACCTACATATTCCCTTTAAAACAAAGTGAAAATACACTCAATGTTTGCATGCAAACACTTGTATGTTAATTGCTTGCTAATTTTGCTAAACCAGAGTTGCGGGGACGAGCGAAACAAATGTAATCGATTGACAACTTTCATCGTTAATGGGGTCTCTATGTATGGCAAAACTTGCCGGTTTTTGCTTCCAAGTATGGCAAAGATTGCCACAACACGAGAACAACTACAGACCGCCAAAAAATGGTCCCGGGGCAAGTAGCCACGGGACTATTTTTTCGAGCGTGCATAAACTGTGCATTTTCGCCTCGTTTAGTATTATCAATGGTGCATTTTCTAACTTTCAAGGTGTATTCAAAATCGTACGCGAGATGCACATTTGATACTTGGAAGCAATATGCGCTGTTTTTGCCACACATCGAGACCCCGTAATGGATGTAAAAACCATAAACGTGCCGGTGTCTCAGAAAATATCATGCCTACGGCGCACTGATATCTTTGCGGGTCCGCCACCAAATAAAATAACCGCATAGCGCGCCTTGTGCGGGAATCAGCGTACGCAGTCCATTTTTAGGGTCGTAGCCGTAATCCCATAGAGGAAAATACTAATACCGTATGCGAACGACCAAATTCTATGCTTTCTCAGCACAGCGGTGCAGAAAATGAACTCGAATTTGTTCTACAACAATTTGTTTTTTTATTCAATCACAACTCGGGATGTCCTATTCAAAAGTATGGTCAGCAGTTTAATTAAAGGAGGAGGCTCACGAGAATGAAGTGCTCAAATGGCGTCCTTTTATCGAAAGATGATGGTATTAAATTCCGAAAGACATGCTTTACAATGCAAAAGCTTTTAATTGGGAGGAGTAAATCAATATAAAACTATGAATTCTATTAAAATTTTGGATCGTAGTAAATAGTTGGTTTCCATAGTGGGCATGCAAATTTTGCGCTGGCTTGCAAAATGACTTGTAAATTTGCATGCCCAGTATGGAAAGCAACTATTTTCTACGATCCAAAATTTTAATCCTTTAGGGCGCGTTCGGGATTGATTTTCCGAAAGGGAAACTCGGCCAAATCCTCGTTCGGGATGGATAGTTTGGAAACGTTCCAATGCTTGGAGAAAACAAAAAATACAGTAGCTTGCGAAAAACGTTTCCCGCGCTTATTTTTCAAATTTTTCATGCTAATTCATACTGTATTTTTTGTTTTCTCCAAGCATTAGAACGTTTCCAAAATGTCCATCCCGAACGGGGATTTGGCCGAGGTTCCTTTCGGAAAATCAATCCGAACGCCGCGGACCTTAAAGGGACAGCCCTCAAAATAAACCTATATTTACGATACGTTCATAATGACTATCAAGCATTTTTATACAATAATACAAACTAAATTTCACCATTATTCGCCCTAGACAACTTTTTTTCCAATGCGCTCTGCTAAAATGTATACCATAAAACTGCAGATTTCAAAGCTATATATGCTAATTTTAATCGCATTATAATTTCACGATAAATTTGCATTGACGACAAGGTTATTTGCGGCTCTACGGTATACATTTGAGCAGAGCGCATCGGAAAAAAGTTTTCAATGGCAAATAAATGGAATTTAGTTTGTATATATTGTAATAAAAATGCTTGATAGTCACTATGGACGTATCATAAATATAGGTTTACTTTGATGGGCTGTCCCTTTAAAAATAGTTTCCTTTATCGAAGGATGATGGGTTGTCCTTCCAAAAAACAAGCATTATAAGGTTCAGCGCTTTAGTTTGGAAGAATTAATTAATCTAAAGAACTCGAAGTCAAATAAAATAACCTATCGTATGCAAGGTAGATTTCAAAGCTAAACATGCAAATTTACAAGTCATTTTGCAAGCCAGAACAAAATTTGCGTGCCCACTATGGAAATCAACTATTTACTACGATTCAAAATTTTGATACAATTCATAGTTTTATATTGATTCGCTCCTTCCAATTAAAAGCTTTTGCTTTGTAAAGCATGTCTTTCGGAATTTAATACCATCATCTTTCGATAAAAGGAAACTATTTGGGCACTTCATTCTCGTGAGCCTCCTCCTTTAAAGGGAGAGGCCCACGAGAAAAAAGTTTTCTTCAATTTACTTGCACAGAATGTCCGGAGTCTCAGAATATTTCTGTGAAAACCGCATTTATTTGCATGGAGTACTCGCAGAGATATTCTATGCTAAACAGTTCGGCCAGGCACCGTAGTCAGAAAGGTTAAAATACCTTTTTATAGTTTATATCCGTCCATTAACATTCTTTCTCTACATAATAATTGTTAAACGAATGAAGAACATTACTACCATTATAACAAAGCGTTTCCAATACTGTAATGCCATAAACGAGCAAAAATTGCTTCAGACTACGGTGCCTGGCCGAACTGTTTAGCATAGAATATATCTGCGAGTTCTAGATGCAAAGAGATGCGGTTTTCGCAGTAATATTTTTGAGCTTCCCGACATTCTGTGCAAGTAAATTGAAGAAAACTTTTTTCTCATGGGCCTCTCCCTTTAAGGCTTGGATATTTTCGGAAGCTGTCCTACTTTACCAATCGTATTCCAAAAATATTCCAAGTGTCTTTTGGAGATATAAATTTCCAGAAAACGGTCAAGTACGTTTGCATTTTCTTTCGAAGTTCCTAAATTTTTAGTTAAAGGCCCATTTCAAATTACCCCTATTTTTGATGATTTCACCTGATTCTCCATGTCAAATATAGTAGGATGCAATATTTTTCTAATATGGCAATTGCCACGCCCAATAGAGCATATTGCCCAATTAGCGCGAAGGGGCGTGACAACTGCGATGGATAGTTGGGTATGACTGACACTGGTAAATTGCTGAATACTGCGTGAATTTTGCACTTGAAAATTAAAAAAATATCGTATCCTACTATATTTGACATAAAGAATCAGATGGAGTCATCAAAAATAGGGATTATTTGAAATGGGCGGAACACGTCATTCGTACAGCCTCATCTGCATTTTTTGCATATACAAAAGGTAATTTCACGGAGCTTTTTAATAATTGTTGATATAAGCACCTGCGCAGTTAATGAATAGTTGATAAGTGTGTGTTTTTATTAATTACTTGGAATATTTGGACTCAATGTGTATGCATATAACACAATATACGAATACGTCGTAGGAACCACCTTTGAACTTCCAATATTTCTTATTTGTAACGAATTCGGAATGAAACAATAAGATTATATAAAAGAGTAACTGTAGCGTAATTTGCATACCGATGTGCGTTATGGAGATGCAAATTTCGTGTTCGGGTATAAAAAGAGTTTCGCAGCTCAATATCGAAATATGCATATGCAATTGTTTCCTATTATGTGAATTTCTTATGATACGTTTGAAGCTTTGTATATAAGTATGACCATGCTAAAGCAATAATATTTCATGTAAGTCGCCTCAGGCGGCGTGAGCCGACTGGTAAAAAATAAAATCAGATTTATCTGCACTGTTCTAGATGATATTTTTCAAGAATTGATTCCTGCCTAGCGTTTAGGACGTCAGAATGCCTGAAAATATATTTCTCGCCGCACTGCAAGTGTTGTCAGGTAAATATAAATATTTCATAAAAGCTTTCGAATAAGAAGTGCCTTTTTATGTATTTACCCAGTTGTTAATTATCATGAATTTAGTGCCGGCTTTTTTCCTCAATCTATTCTGTTTGTATGTTATTATGGCAAAATCACCTTCGGATATGAAGAAATTTTCGAGGCATTTGGCCGCACATCAGGCATATTTCTAATAATTAATTCGGCGTACAGTGTTGAAACACCTCAAGGGAAAGCGGAAATTCGCAGAACAAAAAGTATCGTGATAGCCCTCAGCGAAAAAAACCATACACGCCCACGCCACCTCATCCATTCTGCAGCCTCATCCTGGCACCTGAAATGTTAAGGCAAAGCCTCCGCGCACCATTTTATAAAGTTAACTGGTACAACGCCTGCAGCTCGTAGCGCCAAAGTCTCTCAATAGTGCCTGGCCTGGCACCACGACATCATGTGTTCTCAGTTTTGTTTTGCGCGTACTGTGCACGTGAAGCGTGAATAGGGCACAATTACACCTATGTTTCAGGTCTACACTGTTATTTGTGATCTGCTCCTTGGATTGATTTTCACCCCGGCTTTCGTTTTTCCTTTACCTGGTGGATGTCCTGATGGCCTCGTAACTTACACAGACTTACCCACGCAAGTTCAAATTGTGCGCACCATGTTCATGTATATGAAGGGGGGGGGGGGATATTTATGGCTCGGTTGCGTGCACTGGCGTAGTACCATGCAATATATGAGTATCAGCAGGAAAGAAAAGCTGGACGATATTGTCGCCTGGCTTGCGTGCTCTGTTGAAGGAGGGGTGAAGTGGTTTTTTTGGTCGGGCAGCATGAAAGTTTCCTCTATGTATCTCATGAATGTTCAGCTTAGGTTATCGGAGCAATTGCTATAATACAAATGGAAGCTTCAATGTGTTTTTTGTTCGTCGTTCGACAACAGACGATTCTCAAGTTTGGAGACTTTCTGAAAATTGGACCAGTGTAAGCGCTATGTTGAAGTACGGCACCTCACAGACGAAAACGAACACCTTGCTATAAACGTCACCTGTAAAAACGGAATGAGCATGCAAAGAAATCGTTGAATTTTTGAAAATAGCTGGAACGGGAAAAAGATCCTTCTGTATAGCTTACAATTAGTTTATTTCAGGCAATTTAAAATACTAACTTTGTGCTTCCATATTTTGCCATCTTTCTATCTGGGCACGCTATTCGGTTATTCGGTATCAACGACGAATGTCAGAGAAGTAATTGCAAATTACACTGAAGTGAGTATACCCGAATGCAGTCAGAATGCGAAGTCGCGACTAGAGCCTCGCGCGAGCACTGGACGAAAAATGGGGGGGGGGGGGGGGGGGGGGGGGGGGAGAGGGGCGGTATGAGAAAAAAACAGCGCGTCTCCAAATCTGGTGCGCTACGGGAAGTGGCATAGCAGTTGGCAAACGCATACCGCTTCCCTTCAAAGATTCCTGTTGTGATCACTTTCTTCAATAGCTACAAGCTCATTGTTCGAGGCATCAGGAATACATTGGACTATTGGAGTCAATAGAATAGCGTTGAGACGCACAATTGACTAGTCCTTTACTCGTTACTACCGTCTTTTTACTGTTTAGACATACCCTACATCCGAGCTGGCTCTTTCTGATAACCCAAGACTTTTTGCTTTCGCCAAAGACGTTGCGATTATTCTGATTATTAACTTATTCGCCGTCTTCTTTCTTTTATTTTCTGTAGTTGGCGGTAACGTTGTACACAGTATTTTCCGCTTAAATTTGTTCGTATTTGACTTCAGCGCAACTTTCTACGTGACTGAGCTTGTAAAAAAACTTTGTTCTCTTGTAAGACCACGCACTATGCAGCTTTAATGATGTACGTAAGAAATTATTATGATCGTATATTACTTTAGTGGCAATCGCATCATCTTTTTGGACTATGTGGATGCGAAGGAAGATATCAAGTAAGAAAACACAGGCAATGCAGTGGAGATGGATTAAAGTTTTACTTATACAGGTGTGTCGCAATGCAAAGAGCACTTATACTCTATAGGCACTATCATTACAATATGTGAGTGAAATGATGAGAGGCACCAGTATAATTTTCAGTTGTTTTGATGGTTTATCTGCATTGGTAGTAACGGCGTGATTCAGTATGTTGTAGTTAGGTTGTTAGGTAGTCGCCATCCACTTACAACCTGATGTTAACCAATGGATCTAAGGACCAATATGCAGTAACGTGATTAGTATTTCGCTCATTTCAGTTCCTTCTCCCTATTCTTACTGTAGGCGTGCCGGTTTCTTTCGCCTTTATTGTATTGACCACACAAACGGCCTCAAGCACAACTTTTGGCAAGTTTTTAACAGGAAAATAACAATACTAAAAATAAGTGCTCGACTACCGTTTATAGATTTGTCGCACATATAAGAATAAGAATAATTTATCACGTACAAATACAATTCAGCGTCTGAATAAAAAAATTTTTTTATATAAGCGATATGGCAGTGGACAC
The DNA here is from genome assembly GCA_036852015.1 of Pelodera strongyloides. Lineage (NCBI taxonomy): Eukaryota > Metazoa > Nematoda > Chromadorea > Rhabditida > Rhabditidae > Pelodera > Pelodera strongyloides. The sequence continues at coordinate 14,591 of JAANDG010000586.1, read as the reverse complement.
ATTTATATGCTGCTCTTTGGCTTACATGGCCCGTTCTCCTCTCTGCTCACTCTTTTCTTCTATAAACCTTATAGAACTTATGTTATGTCCCATTTCCATTTCAAGAGGAAATCGGCTGTTGCTGCAGGTAATATTTACAGTTGCTTGTGCTACGCAATCTGTTCACTAAAATACTGAAAGAAAACGTTTGGTAGGCAAGATTGACTTCAATTAAAGGCTTAAAGGGACAGACCCATCCAACTAACCTATGTTTACGAAATGTTCATAATGTATATAAGGCATTTTTATTACAATAACAAACCAAATTTTACCTACTTTCACTCTCGAGGACTTTTTCCTACGCACTCATCGTATAATTATACCGTAAAACGGCAGAGATCGAAGCTGTCCATTCAAATTTATTGTACTGTCGCACCGTTTAGTGACAGCACTTGGGTCTTGTATGTATATGGACTGCGTCAAATAAGAGACCTGTTTGATAACAGATTTATTCAACACAATCGTATGCACAATACAAGTGAATAGACGCGCAGTATCGCGGGATCCCAGAGAGATCAACCACACTGCGATGAAGCTGTCGACAATAGTATCGCGGGATCCCAGAGAGATCAACCACACTATTGTAATGTAGAAGTGAAGCCTCGAGCAGCACCGCGAGATCCCAGAGAGATCGATCACACTGCTCAAGTTGGGCTAATCGTGCCTGGCTCGCTCGGTCCATCTCCGAGCGGCCCCGATAAAGGGGAACCATGGGCTTAAGTACCGGTCAATTATGGGCGGAACAGGCTGAAACCTATCTTTTACAAGCTGCGTATAGAGGATTCACATGTTACCTAACAATTGTATGCATCTTTTCTAACCTCCTTCATTTGCATACTAACTAACAAGTTCATGAGTCAGACATGGATCCCCTTTGTGGGTTCCTCGGGGGCGAGGCTAGACCTCTTCATAATGCACACTCTCTAACACGGTATAGCTCAACGGGAGTAAAGTACATTCTTTGTTGATGTTACACTCATGGGAAACTGAACGATTTGAAACTAACAAGAACTCAACAAGGATATTGATCTTGATAACTATACGAAGGATATAATAAAGTAATATGGATAAATACTACTGGGAAATGTACTATACAAGTGTCAGTCAGCACACTCCCGCCCGGCACAGGTGGAGGGTGAAAATGGAAATTTTATGCGAAGTACACATAAGACGAAGGAAAAAAAGAAGCCTATGAAACAGCGTAAGAAGAGGAAAGACACAAAAAAAAACGAGAACATAATTAAGGCATGAGTAATTATGGAATAAGTAACTCACAAAATAACAGAAGGCACTAGTTACGTAAGGCATAATACAGGTAAAAAATTTAAAGAATGAAGCAAATGATAACGGGAAAAAACACACAAAACTGAAAAACAGTCAGAGTCGTACATTGATCATGAGCTATGCATTACTCACAAGTGGCGGGTAATACTAAGCAGATGGACGTTGCTTTTCCTGCGAGATGGGACTTAACTTCTGGACTTGAATCGAGGTTCGCTAAACCAACCGTAGTGCGCGCCTCTCCAGAGTATAGCGCCAGAAGCGAAATAAGAACATTCTTGTGAGCAGCTCTTCGTGTGTATCCCAGGAGAACAAAGCGGTGTATCTATGCGAGTACTGAGCAGCAGAATGCTATAGAGTTCAGGTTCGATCCACAGTATTCACGTCGTAGTAGCTGATCTATCCTTGCTCACGTCTTTGCTCCAGAGTGGCGCACCGAACTAGGCAATACACCTGTCCAGCTTGATCGGGACACGATCCGTATGTCACCGACCGTAGAGCGCAATCACTCTCCGCTCGAGCAGTAGGCGATCAGCACCTCGAGAGTTGAACCTCCCTCCTGGGTAGATCCATGACACGTGAAACATTGTTGCTCTTTCCTTCTGAGTATACTGGCGAAGAAGAATGTTCTTGCCGCACGGGACTTCTTGCCTGGTTTGGAATCCCAGGTGCGCCAAATGTAGCGCACGAAGTACAAGAACACGGAGTCCCTGGCGATGAGAAAAGGAAAACTGCGAGAATTCGTTCCGCAGCGAATGCGTCCTGCCACGCGGGCCTTGTTTAATAGCCGTCGTTCTTAAATTGGACGGTGTACCAAATGTACTGTCGCACCGTTTAGTGACAGCACTTGGGTCTTGTATGTATATGGACTGCGTCAAATAAGAGACCTGTTTGATAACAGATTTATTCAACACAATCGTATGCACAATACAAGTGAATAGACGCGCAGTATCGCGGGATCCCAGAGAGATCAACCACCCTGCGATGAAGCTGTCGACAATAGTATCGCGGGATCCCAGAGAGATCAACCACACTATTGTAATGTAGAAGTGAAGACTCGAGCAGCACCGCGAGATCCCAGAGAGATCGATCACACTGCTCAAGTTGGGCTAATCGTGCCTGGCTCGCTCGGACCATCTCCGAGCGGCCCCGATAAAGGGGAATCATGGGCTTAAGTACCGGTCAATTATGGGCGGAGCAGGCTGAAACCTATCTTTTACAAGCTGCGTATAGAGGATTCATATGTTACCTAACAATTGTCTGCATCTTTTCTAACCTCCTTCATTTGCATACTAACTAACAAGTTCATGAGTCAGACATGATCCCCTTTGTGGGTTGATCGGGGGTGAGGCTAGTCCTCTTCATAATGAACGCTCTCTAAACATGGTATAGCTAAACGGGAGTAAAGTACATTCTTTGTTGATGTTACACTGATGGGAAACTGAACGATTTGAAACTAACAAGAACTCAACAAGGATATTGATCTTGATAACTATACGAAGGATATAATAAAGTAATATGGATAAATACTACTGGGAAATGTACTATACAAGTGCGAGTCAGCACTCTCCCGCCCGGCACAGGTGGACGGTGAAAACGGAAATTTTATGCGAAGTACACATAAGACGAAGGAAAAATTTGCCTATGAAGCAGCGTAAGAAGAGGAAAGACACAAAAAAACGAGAACATAATAAGGCAGTACAGAATAAATAACTCACAAAACAACAGAAGGCGCTAATTACGTAAGGCATAATCCAAGCAAAGATTAAAGAATGCATCAAATGATAAGCGGGAAAAAAGTCGTATATTGGTCATGAGCGATGTATTGCTGTACCACAGGTGAACAAAGGCAGTGCACCTACAAGCGAACTAAGCAACCATAATGCATTCCAGTTCAGCTTCGATCCACAGTGATCACATCGTAGTAGCTGAGCCTATCCTTGCCCACGTCCTTGCTCCAGAGTGGCGCCCCGAACTAGGCAATAAGCCTGTCCAGCTTGATCGGGACACGATCCGTATGTCACCGACCGTAGAGCGCAATCACTCTCCGCTCGAGCAGTAGGCGATCAGCACCTCGAGAGTTGAACCTCCCTCCTGGGTAGATCCATGGCACATGAAACGTTGTTGCTCTTTCCTCATGAGTATACTGTCGAAGAAGAATGTTCTTGACGCACGGGACTTCTTGCCTGGTTTGGAATCCCAGGCGCGCTAAATGTAGCGTACGAAGTACAAGAATACAGAGTCCCTGGCGATGAGAAAAGGAAAACTGCGAGAATTCGTTCTGCAGCGAATGCGCCCTGCCACGCGGGTCTTGTTTAATAGCCGTCGTTCTTAAATTGGACACTGTTGGCTAGTGAACGCATTGCTAACGAAATTGCTCATTGAAACCGACACTGAAAGAAAAGAGTTATCGGCGTCCATCTTCAGCCGTCGTCTATTTTTATGTAATATAGAGTGTATTTATATAATTTGTACTCTATTATTTCCTTTTTATGTAAGCGATGAATCCTTTGTATATATGTAGGCACAATAGATCCATGTGAAAATAGGGTGGCAGCGCAGCTCAGTACGAGAATGACCTGGGTTATTGCATTTTTGACATGCAGTCCGAATTCGATGCAGAGTGTAGGCACATTAGTTACAGTATGATATACATTTCATTCACTGATGAAACACCGCGCGGTGCTCCACGCGGCGGGAGCGCAATAGAAGCGCCACAAGTGCACCTCAGCTGTGCCAAGTTTGCCCCTAAATGCTAACTGAATCTCCCCCGCAAATCTCCCCCGCATTCTAGAGTTCTGCCACGGCTTCTTTTCTGTACAATCTGTACCGCGTTTGTGCGAAGCTCCACGTCATTGCACATTTGAAGCGAAGAGAAAGGGCGTTATAGACGAGCCGTGATGCTTCTAACTCCACGCACCCCTGTGATATTTATACTAGATACTACTATAGAATCAATTGTTGAATGATCCATTTCACATGCCCAGACAACTTTTTCTCACGACTTCTTGCTTCTTTTTTTTGTGTTTAAAGCGAACATTTGTCGTAACCGCTACTTATTTGGCAATTAAATTGGCTGCGACAAATTTTTTGCGCATTAATGGCAAGTCCAATCGAATAATTGTGAATAATTACTTAGTTCAATGAGATTGCAAGCAATTAGCTGTGCATTCCACCGATCCACTAACAATAAGTTTCATCCAGAGACAGAGAACATACTTTCTGTAAAAAAAAAAGAAATTGGATGGGCACCTTGACGCTGTTATGACTGGATTAGCGATTTTTTTAATTAAAGGAAATATGTAGGCCCTTTTTGAAGTTAAGCTATATTAATAGAATGCGTGTTCCCCATTAAGGAAACAATAACAAAAGTTGTCTGCAATAACCCACTTAAAAGAAAATGAATTACAAAGTTCGCCTTTTCCATAGTAAACGCGTTAATCAGACCCGTGGCATAAATTTGGGTCTGATGGAGCAAATTTCAACTTATATTGGCATTCAAGATGCAGGGGCATGCAAATTCGTATTCACATATTCAGTCGCCTATTTAAATTAACGTCTTGGTATGGAAACGCTAGTTTCGCGTTTTTTTGCTCATTTTGAGCGCCTACATATTCCCTTTAAAGGATCGCAGTCACTACAAATTCGTATTTTTTATTCGCTTTTCATTAATTGTTCAAGTATGTGAAGAAAACGACGATTCCAGCGCCAAAGTACGGCAAAACGAACTCAGGGAGAGAAATCCCTGTTTATGACTTTTACTTATATACCGTAGTTTATAATTGCCCGTATAGAGTTTCATAATAAATACCCTGCAGTGATAAACCACGCGCCAGGTGTAACACTGCAGGCTGTTCACTCTCCAAGTACCCCTGGCAATTGCATATATGCACCGGCGTCGGTCATTGATCAAAACTCATTCTCATCGATTTCTCTCCCTGAGTTCCATTTTATGTGGATTTTTATGGGCTGCATATTGTTTTATAAATCTGCTTGCATCTAATAAAAATCGAATAAAAAAGTTGATTTTGAAGTGACTGCCTTCCTTTAAACCTTTACACATATATGTTGACATACCCTCTCATGGGCAGTTACCCTAGATCTAATCTCTTCGGAGCTCACTTCATAAACATTCATCCAATAATACATATCAAAGACAAGCTCCCACTCTTTTTGTCATTTCCAGTCCCCAATTCTCATAGTGTTCCCGTTCAAAATTATGTCTTCAGTTGCAGGGCCGTAACATTTACCTCATACTTCATCACAACACAATGCCAGAACTGGATGAAGACACGTATTGTCAATGCGCTCTCTTATTTAAAACAACCTGAAAATACACTCACTGTTTGCATGCAAACACTTGTATGTTAAGTTGCTTGCTAATTTTGCTAACCCAGATTTGCGGGGACGCCAGGGAGCGAAAGAAATGTAATAGATCGACAAATTTCGTCATTTATGGACTGTCTAAACCGAAGTTTAGCCTAAAATATCCGCGTAGAGAGGCTTGGGCCGGAATCAGCGTACGCACTCCATTTTTAGGGTCGTAGCCGTAACCGCATAGAGGAAAATACTAATACCGTATGCGAACGGCCAAATTCTATGCTTTCTCAGGATTTTGCAGAAAATGAACTTGAATTTGTTTTACCACACTTTGTTTTTTTATTCAATCACAACTCGGGCTGTCCTCTTCAAAAGTATTGTCCGCATTTTAATTAAGGCTTGTTTAGTTTCGGAACCTGTCCTACTTTACCAACCGTAGTCCAACAATATTAGTTACGTTTTTATTAGTTACTAGTTACGTTTCTTGATATTTTGCGTTTTGAATTTTTGAGTTACATTGATATGTAGTTGGGCCCTTGTCAGTACGAGCTGTTGTGAAGCATGTTCGTCTTAGGGTATCCATTTGATTATGTGTGTCTTTTTTGATATATGTGATCAATAAACTATATATATATATATATTCCAAGATGTCTCTTGGAGATATAAATTTCCGAGAATGTTTGCATTTTCTTTCGAAGTTCACCAAATGTCTAGTCAAAAGTTCTCGGAACATTATAGGTTCGCCATTCGTACAGCGTCATATGCATTTATTACCATAAATAAATGATAATTAAATTTTACTGTTCATTACAAAAGGTAATTCCAGGGAGCTCTTTATAATTGTTGATATAAGATATAAGCACCTGCGCGACCTGCGCAGTTAATGAATAATCGGCAAAAAAAAATATTAAAGGAGGAGGCTCACGAGATCTAAGTGTGCAATTCCTTCCTTTTTCTCGATTTTTTATCATACACTGAAACCCCATAAGGAGTGCAGCTGATAGCCAGATTCCCTCGCTCGGGACACAAAGATTACGACAAAGAACTTTGATTGAGTTCAAAGCATTTATCTGATTTATTCCTTCCAATTACAATCTGGTCCTTCATAAGGCATATTATTGGAAGCTATTACACCATCATCTTTCGATAAAATGGAAAGAATTGTACACTTACACGATGAGATTTTTCAAGAATTGATTCCTGTCTACCGTTTATGACGCTAAATGCCCGAAAATATATTTCTCGAAGCATTGCAAGTGTTGTCAGGTAACTATAAATATTTCTAATAGCATTCGAATAAGAAGTACCTTTTTATCTATGTATACACAACGGGTTGGTAGTTGTTAATTATCATGAATTTAGTGCCGGCTTTTTTCCTCAACCTATTCTGTTTGTATATTATCATGGCAAAATCGCCTTCGGATATGAAGAAATTTTCGAGGCATTTGGCCGCGCATCAGGCATATTTCTAATAATTAATTCGTTGTACAGTGTTGAAACACCTCAAGGGAAAGCGGAAATTCGCAGACAAAAACGTATTATACAAGGAGATGTATAAAGGGGAAAGGTTGGTTTGTAGCGGATCGGGAGCGAAAAAATAGACGCCGATCTCTGCCATTCGTTTGGTATAATATAGGCCAACTTTTTCCAATCCAATCTTCTATCGTAAGCATTGGAAGGTGCGGTTCAGACTTTTCATGAAAGTATACAGTATACCCATTGAGTAGTTCGAAATATCGCCGTGTAGTGATGGAAAGTCGCCGTCTGGTAACAACCTCATGATAGCCCGCAGCGAAAAAATTCATACGCGCCCACGCGCACCTCATCCATTCTGCAGCCTCATCCTGGCACCTGAAATGTTAAGGCAAAGCCTCCGCGCACCATTTTATAAGGTTAACTGGTACAACGCCTGCAGCTCGTAGCGCCAAAGTCTCTCAATAGTGCCTGGCCTGGCACCACGACATCATGTGTTCTCAGTTTTGTTTTGCGCATACTGTGCACGTGAAGCGTCAATAGGGCACAATTCCACCTATGTTTCAGGTCTACACTGTGATTTGTGATCTGCTCCTTGGATTGATTTTCACCCCGGCTTTCGTTTTTCCTTTACCTGGGGGATATCCTGATGGCCTCGTAACTTACACAGACTTACCCACGCAAGTTCAAATTGTGCGCACCATGTTCATGTATATGAAGGGGGGGGGGAATATTTATGGCTTGGCGCGCACTGGCGTGGTACTGCATGCAATATATGAGTATCAGCAGGAAAGGAGCTGGACGATATTGTCTCGCCTGGCTTGCGGGCTCTGGTGAAGGAGGGGTGAAGTGGTTTTTTGGTCGGGCAGCATGCAAATTTCCTCTATGAATCTCATGATTGTTCAGCTTAGGTTATCGGAGCAATTGCTATAATACAAATGGAAGCTTCAATGTGTTTTTTGTTCGTCGTTCGACAACAGACGATTCTCAAGTTTGGAGACTTACTGAAAATTGGACCAGTGTAAGCGTCATGTTGAAGTACGGTACCTCACGGACGAAAACGAACACCTTTGCTACAAACGTCACCTGTAAAAGCGGAGATTAACAGAGGAATGAGCATGCAGAGAAACCGTTGAATTTTTGAAAATAGTTGGAACTTTTGAAAAAATAGCTCGCTCGAAAAGATCCTTCTGTATAGCTTACAATTAGTTTATTCCAGGCAATTTAAAATACTAACTTTGTGCTTCCATATTTTGCCATCTTTCTATCTGGGCACGCTATTCGGTTATTCGGTATATCGACGACGAATGTCAAAGAAGTAATTGCACATTACACTGAAGTGAGTATACCGGAATGCAGTCGGAATGCGAAGTCATCATCATTTATATGTACACTTATATACTTATACAATGCGACAATAAATTATTATAATTAAAAAAAAAAAAAAAAAAAAAAAAAAACGAAAAATGGGGGGGGGGGGGTATGAGGTATGAGAAAAAAACAGCTTGTCTCCAAATCTGGTTCGCTACGTGAAGTGGCATAGCAGTTGGCAAACGCATACCGCTTACCTTCAAAGATTCCTGTTGTGATCACTTTTTCAGTAGCTACAAGCTCATTGTTCGACGCATCAGGAATACATTGGACTATTGGAGTCAATACAATAGCGTTGAGACGCACAATTGACTAGTCCTTTACTCGTTACTACCGTCTTTTTACTGTTTAGACATACCCTACATCCGAGCTCGCTCTTTCCGATAACCCAAGACGTTTTGCTTTCGCCAAAGACGTTGCGATTTTTCTGATTATTAACGTATTCACCGTCTTCTTTCTTTTATTTTCTGTAGTTGGCGGTAACGTTGTACACAGTTATTTTCCGCTTAAATTTGTTCCCATTTGACTTCAGAGCAACATTCTACTTGACTGACAAGCTTGTAGGCTTGTAAAAAAAACGTTGTTCTCTTGCAAGACCACGCGCTATGCAACTTTAAAGATGTGCGTAATAAATTATTATGATCGTCTATTACTTTAGTGGCAATCGCATCCTCTTTTTGGACTATGTGGATGCGAAGGAAGATATCAAGTAAGAAAACACGGGCAATGCAGTGGAGATGGATCAAAGTTTTACTTATACAGGTGAGTCGCAATGCAAAGAGCATATATACTCTATAGGAACTATCCTTACCATATGTGAATGAAATGATGAGAGACAGCAGTATAATGTTCAGTTGTTAAGTTCATCTGTATTGGTAATAACGTCATGTTTCAGTATTTTGTAGGTGGTAGTCGCCAGCCACTTACAATCCGATGTTAAAGGGAGAGGCCCACGAGAAAAAGGTGTTTCTTAATTTACTTGAACAGAATGTCCGGAATTTCAGAAATATTACTGTGAAAACCGCATTTCTTTACGCCTAGAACTCGCAGAGATATTTCACGGCAAACACTATGTTCCTCATTCGCAGTTTAGCGGTAATCGTAATCCCACGTTTCCTCCCAAACAAGCGGGAAACGCGGGATTCGGTTCTTAGTTCGAGCGCTAATTAGGGGCCTTGCCGCTAACACTTGGCCTTGCCTAATGTTTAATTGCGGGACATGATTGGCTAATCTGTAAGGAAACATGCGACTTTTCTTATTGCGTGGGATTGGGTGTTAGCCTGCCAGGAACCGCGGGATTTATTTTTGTTTCGCGGGAAACGTGCAGTCGAAGAACAGAGCAGTTCGGCCAGTTACCGTAGTCAGAAAGGTTTAAATACATTTTTACGGTTTATATCCGCCAATTAGCATTCTTTCCCTACATAATGATTGTTAAACGAATGCAGAACATTCCTACCATTATAGCAAAGCTTTTCCAATACTTAGTACCCTAAAAGCGCAAAAATTAATTCTGACTACGGTTCCTGGCCGAACAGTTTGCCGAAGAATAATTCCGCGAGTTCTAGGCCTAAAGAAATGCGGTTTTTACAGTAATATTTCTGAAATTCCGGACATTCTTTGCAAGTAAACTGAGGAAACCTTTTTTCTCGTGGGCCTCTCCCTTTAACCAATGGATCTAACTACCAATAAGCAGTAATGCGATTAGTGTGTCGCTTCTTTCAGTTCTTTCTTCCTATTCTTACTGTAGGCGTGCCGGTTTCTTTCGCCTTTATTGTATTGACCACACAAATGGACTCCAGCACAACTTTTGGCAAGTTTTTAACAGGAAAACAACAATACTAAAAATTAGTGCTCGACTACCGTTTATAGATTTGTCGTACATTATAAGAATAAGAATAATTTATCGCGTACAAATACAATTCAGTGTCTGAATAAAATTATTTTATATAAGCGGTATGGCCCTGGACACATAGTTATGCTGCTCTTTGGCTTACATGGCCCATTCTCCTCTCTGCTCACTCTTTTGGTCTATAAGCCTTATAGAACTTATGTTATTTCTTATTTCAAGAAGAAATCGGCTGTTGCTGCAGGTAATATTTACAGTTACTTGTGCTACTCAATGTGTTCACTAAAATACTGAAAGAAAACGTTTGGTAGGCAAGATTGACTTCAATTAAAGGCTTAAAGGGACAGACCCATCCAACTAACCTATGTTTACGAAATGTTCGTAATTTATAAAAAGCATTTTTATTGCAATATATACAAATTTCACCTGCTTTCACCCTCGAGGACTTTTTCCGATGTGCTCATCGTATATGTATACCGTACAACTGCAGAGATTGAAGATGTCTATGCAAATTTATCATGAAATTAAAATGAGAGCTAAATTTGCATATACACTTTTAAAATCTGAAGCTTTACATACGATGCGAAAAAGTACCTCAGGGTGAGTTTAGGTGAAATTTGGTTTGTATATATTGTAATAAAAATGTTTTTTGTACATTATGAACGTTTCGTAAATATAGGTGTACTTTGACGGGCCCGTTCCTTTAAAAGTGCAACTTTTTATTCGTATTTTCTAATCAGGTGTTTGGTGGAAGTGTATATCCAATAAGAATGTACGTAAATCCAATTGGGGGTTTAGACCGTTCAGAACGGAAGGTCCTCAAGTGTTCCAGGGAAAAAAAAACATTTTCGTCATTTTATGTAACGTTTAATTTAGATGACGCACAAGTGGTGCGAGTAACATACAATACAAGTGTTGGCTAGTGAACACATTGTTAAGGAACTTGCACATTGAAACCGACTGAAGGAAAAGAGTTATCAGCGTCCATCTTCAGCCGTCGTTCATTTTTATGTAATATAAAGTGTATTTATATAATCTTTACTCTATTATTTCCTTTTTATGTAAACGATGAATCCTCGCTATATGTAGGCACATGTAGGCACAATAGATGTACTGTGGGGACAGTACTATGGCACAAATGAACACCGAAAACAGTTTTTTCTTTATTCAAAACCGACTGGTTTCGACTGATGCCTAATTCGATTCTGCGAAAGTTGCAACGGGCGATGCAAGAGGTTGTGAGTGGTGGCGGATAATAGTCTCATGCTTCACCCTAAGTACCAAAGCTAGTGGAGGCGAGGCGGAGCCTAATCTACTGTAAGATGAGCTAAGCCATATTATTCAGTTACTATGACTGTCTGGGTATCTACTCTCTAAGTTTTTCTACTTCTATGAGAGTCTCCTAGTTTCCTACAGTGCATAGAGTGCGTAGGAAATGCTAATTTGTGCCCTGCTTGTTAGGCGTGCACTCTCATGTTAGACATATTATACAAGGGTCTAGGAAGTGGTCGAAGAGTTCAAATGACCACCAAACAAATATAGCGAGAAATTTGAATTCTCTCCGGAACAAGTTTAGAAAAATAAAAGGAATAATAAGTATTAACAAGAAATATAAGGATAAACAAGAAATATACATAAGGCGCTGTGCTAAGTTGCCCCCTTAATACTAACTGAATCTCCCCCGCATTCTAGAGTTCTGCCGCCCACATGGGGGTGGGGGGGGCTTCTTTTCTGTACCGCGTTTCTGTGAAGCTCCACGTCCTTGCACCTTTGAAGCGAAGAGAAACGGCGTTATAGACGAGCCGCGATAGCTCTAACGCCGTACCCCTGTTATATTTATAATAGAAACTACTCCAGAATCACTTGCTTCAGTGCCTATTACTTTTCGAAAATGACGGTTGAAAGATCCATTTCACATGCCCAGACAACTTTTTCTCACGACTTCTTGCTTCTTGTTTTTGTGTTCAAAGCGAACATTTGTCGTAACCGCTACTTATTTGGCAATTAAGCTGGCTGCGACAAATGTTTTGCGCATTAATGATTAGTCCAACAGAACAATTGTGGATAAGTACCTAATTCAATGAGATTGCAAGCAATTAGCTGTGCATTCCACCGATCCTCCAACAATAAGTTTCATCCAGAGACAGAGAACATAATTTCTGTAAAAGAAATTGACTTGGCACCTTTACCCAGTTGTGACTAGATCATCGATTTTTTAAATAAACCATTATACAAATATTGATATGCCCCGCTCAGGCAGTTATCCTACTAGAGATCAAATGTTCTGTGCTCGCACATTCATGTCTATCCCATGAGTGCTATTTATTCCCATCATAGTCCCCAAACAAAAGTATGGAATTCATCCGTGAAATTTGAGCCTTGAAGTTAAATATGGTGCTTTCATAAACACTCATCCAATAATACATATCAAATACAAGGGCCCACTCTTTTTGTCAATTTCCAATCCCCAATTGTTGTTTTAATGTAGTGTTCCCATTCAAAATTCTGCCATCCTTTTCAGTTGTAGGGCCTTAAAGCGAAATGCCAGCTCCTTTGGAAAATTTGCATATGATAAGCAAATCCTATGTATCCTATGCTAATTTTGCGCGATAGCCGTGGACGATCGCGCAAAATTAGCATAGGATACATAGGATTTGCTTATCATATGCAAATTTTCCAAAGGAGCTGGCATTTCGCTTTAAAATTGGTGCTTTGTACTTGAAACCATACGGCTCATAAGTTTCGCGACGAGTTGGACCTATGCTCTTCATCGTGCCTTATAGTTAGATCTATTTTCGGGTCTGACATTTAAAATTACAATAGCTTATAAATTCACGGCAAATTCGTTTTGATTCTATACCTACAGCTTTACGAAGCTCAAGTCAACGGTATTGCCATTACCTTGTACATGAGCTTCGTCATTATATGCTACTCTGCACACCTTTCGACCGCAACGGGGACACAATTTAGATTAAATAAATAAAAAAAACTACGTACACTTTAAGCTTAAGACCTTAACGGTCTTAGACAAACTTACCGTTTTTTTTGAAAGCGGAGCCTTCAATGGACATTATTTTTTATGCATGTCAATGACGAACTTCGCAATGCCCTTTCTTACATACATTTTGAGGCCCCAATGAAAAGGCCGCCATCATATACATCGTGTGTTGTGTTCTATGTGCGGAAACGAATTTTGCTTATACTTTCCTATGTTAGTTTCGTAAATTTGCCTATGGCTCTCGTCTCGATGGAAGTGATTGTGTAAGATACTTTAGATACACGCCAGTTAAATGCTGAGATTTCGTTTAGAGTCACGCAATTGAATAACAAAAATACTTAATCGATGTCTCTGTCCGGAACCGAACGTCATTCAACTGTATTTTGGGACACATCACACTTTTTTTCTGAGAATTACTCAAAATTCAAAGAAAGTTTCTTCTCATTGTCAGCGTGTATCCTACTCATAATATTACTTTTCTAAACGTATAACTGAAGAAGAAACCAGATTTTAAAGTGAGTATGCTTTTTGATAAATATGCTTATTCTACAGGTATAGCCTTAATCCAATAATAATTCATGTTGTCAGAAAGAGCATTATTTAAATGATTGTTGAACTTTTCGGAAACCCTTGTAGTTAACCATGTCAATACAACAACAACAACAATCTTCACTGTTGAAATTTTAGTAAACTGGCGAGACCCATGAACTGCCTATAAACTAGGCGAAATTTTTATGACTAACAAACAGAAATTTGATAACCGATGACGTTGTTGGACAGCTCCATTTCATCGAAGGATCATGAAAACTTTCTCGATCTCTTTTTCTCTAGCTTTCATTCTAACCCTCCATATCTATGTCTCATTCTGCCTATTTCTCTACCCTTTTCTCTCTCTCCTTGGTCTCTCGTACATCTTTTTAGACTTCGTATGCGATATGTTTTACCAACTTGAATGTTTTTAATAGAGCGCTTTTGGATCGGACTTTTGTCTTTAGGTAAAGATAGCGACGAGACATTGTAATCACCCAATAACCAGCTTTAAACATTAGCTTTTTTCGATTTAGTTTTACTGCTTATCGGATACATCGCGTTCCTCTTAGCATAGATACATGGATTCCGCCCATAGAGCATATTATTTAGACATAGGACGATATTAGATATACAGTAATACATATGTATTGACAAGACATTGTGATTATCCAATACAATGAATCGCATATGTCTTCATATTCTCAGGTTTCTTGTAATGTACTTACTAATCGT